>JAHKKF010501735.1:0-25463 GCA_019740295.1 Labeo calbasu
TTTCTGAATAATTTTTGGCTTGACTGTATTGTCAGAAGCCACGGGTATTACTTTTGTGCTCCCTAAGAAGTTTTTTTTTTTTTTCTTACTCTCAGAGAGACAGTAACCACTGGCTTGCATTTTATTTATCACCAAAGACCATGGTTCTAGCTTTAAAAAAAAAAAAAATCTTCTTTACTGTTCTACTCAAGGAAAAAAAAGTCACCTATCTTGGATCTTCTGAGGGTGAGTAAATCAAAAGCAAATTTTCAGTTTTGGGTAAACTATACCTTTAAGTAAGTTTTCACATTTTTACAGAAATAACAACTACACAGAAATTGACATCATAGTTAGACTAGGTGAAAATTATGTGTCCAAATGCACCTTAAGGCAAAGATTTGGCATACTTACATATCTTTGCATACTTTCATCAGGTAAGGAAGCTGGCACATTAGGAAACACTTCCCGTAGAGGAAGTCTGCCTCCTATTGGACAAAATTAAAAGCTGTTGTTTATATTTGGAGAAATGAGAAAATCAGATAATTAAGTAGTAGACAATTAATTCGATTTTATCAGTAACCTTGTTCCCGGGCCCTGTACTCCTGTATTCTGCAGGCCAGCTGTTTGTCACATTTGTCTAGAATGTCGTAAAGTTCATCCAGGTTGTCTTCCCCAAGCTTCTGTAGCTTTTCCATCTCAATCATAACATCTAGAAATGTCTGTATGATTCACATAATATAGTATTGTTTTATAGTAACCGGTTAAAGTGTAACCCATTATAACCATATGCTTAATTAAATAGCATTATTCGTATGCAATCTGCACTAACATTATATATTCAGGGTTCAAAATATATAACTCACAGCAGACATTCCTAGTTTTGCCCTTGGAATTTCCACAAGGAACTTCACTGCACGGAGATTTTCTTCTGTCATGTCTTCAGACAATCTAAACAGCATTTTTCTGTGATGAGAAGAGAGTAAGACAAAACAAGTCACATGCATTGTGACATAAAATATTAACAGTACAGTACAGCCCTTTTTAAGAGAACTATGCGATATTGATAAGGGTGCCAACTACATCTGTCTAGTTAATCTAGTTTAGCACGTCAGTGTGCTTTCCTTTATCAGTTTAAGAGTGGATTTTTGATCATGGTAATCTACATTTACAATGTGTTTTCTTCATACCTGTAGGCTGAGACACCTTGACTAGACGCATCACGCTGTTGCAGATTTCTTTCCACATCAGCTTTGGACATTCCCAAAATGCCAAGCAAGTCAAAGCGGCCAATTGTGGCTAGAAGCTCAGGGATGAGTAACTTGTCATCAAGCAGTGTTTGCTCGTCCAGTCGCATGAACAGTTCTTTGGCATCATTCACTGTCTCCAAACGTTTCTTGGGAATTAAGTCCATGCACAGAAACTTCAGCTGGTCCACTTCACTGCTTATAAGGTTCTCATCAATCTTGTGAAACTTCAGAGTATCCATATTCTGTTTCATAATGTAAAACAAAGATTCACTAAAGTAAAGGAAGAAACAACTTGAGAAAGCCCTTACTTTGGCAACTGTGTCATAACCCTAAGTTCAGTAAAACATGTTACAACTTGCCCAGCCCAATATGAAAACTGCCCAGAGAACATGACGTTAATAACATTCATGACTTATAGAGTGTACTGATTGTGTTCACATGCTGACGAATAATACAAAAACGATTACATTGGAGTTTTAGTTTAGGACAGAATTCATAAATAGCGTCATGAACTAGGTTTTTCAACCCAGCGTACGAAACGGACTGACCATTAAACGGAATGTATTATTTATACAAGCATACCGAAAATGTTTAGATATATGTATCACATCACACTTAAAAACACTACTGTTTCAAATACATTTTTGTTTAGCGAGTCGAATACTACAATGCAACTGCTATGACACAATAACCCTGAACTAGGTTATGACAAACAGTCATGAAAACTCACAATCAACTAAAATGCTCGAAACTTCTCTTACCTTAATATTTACTACATACAACGGAAATAAAATCGTAAACTGTCGTAGTATTAAAAACAACTGGGTTTGACCGACATGCTAAAATTACTGACACTGCTTTTAAAAGTTTGTTGTCAAACACGTTTTTGTTCAGCTTGTCAAAGTTAACTCGATCAAATAAGATGATCAAAACTCCTCTTACCTTTAAATTTACCACATCCAACTGAAATAAAATCGCAAACTGTCGCAGAATCAAAAACAAGAGCGTCTGACCGACATGCTACATCTACCGCATTTAGTTTCATTTTCAGGAGTTTCAACAGGAAGTGACGTGTTCAGAAACGTAAGCGTTATCTAATAATTGTGGGGGTTACCGTCGAGATATGGAATTCTGGAGAAAGATAGTTTGCCTTCAAGAAAAAACATTAATGAGAGTGTATATTTTAAGTACATTAAACGTGTATTGATTTGAATAGTGCTTTAGCTTTTTAAAATATATTTTCTATAAACAAAACAAACAAACAAACAAAAATATATATATATATATAATATATATATATATGTAAAAAGTCAAGACTCTTAATATTTATTTTGGCATACTAGAATGTTTACTGTTTTTGGTATATTCTGTGCAATATTTCTTCACTTTAAATAATAAATGACTGTCTCTCAAATAAAAAGGTGGTCATCCGGACGAACCAAATACTATCACAGTACATACAAAAACAGAGCTTAAATTCATTATACCACGGCACTGTTAGAAGAAAACTTTTATTTTCAATCTGTGTAACATCAGACACTTAGTTATTGTTTATTATTCCTATGGAAAGTTTTGGAAGTCTTTAAGGGATTTTCCTGGAGGACTTTGAGACGGAGAGCCCAAAGGGTGTAAAGAAGTCTCGAGCAAAGGAGAAGACATCATGAGGTTTCCTCAACAGCAGCAATTGCAGGAAGTCCGCCAATAACGCCTTTAGCTCAGGGTGTTGTCTGGCGTAGCAGTAGTAGTCTGCTTTGAGTTCCTCCTGTGTCATTTACCAGGAAAAATTAGTCACATTACATTTGCTCATTTGCTGAGTGACCTTTATGTTAAAGCAACCTTTTTGTTGAGTCCCCTTTATCTTTTCTGTAATTCTTAGAAGTTCTAAAAATAAAAAAAAATGTATTTCCAGGTAGAAATTAGTTCATTTTAATACATTGTCAGGTTTTAATAAACATTTTTTTAAGAGGTTTAAGTTTAAGAGGTCTTTATGAATTAATTATTAAACAAGTTGTAACAACAATAATTTCCAGTCACATGATCCTTCAGCAATCATTCTAATATTCTGATTTTCTGCTCAGAAAACATTATAATTATTATTATTGTTGAAAACAGCTGAGTAGATTTTTTTTCTTTAATGAATAAAACAGAAGAACAGCATTTATCTGAAACTTTTGAACAATTTAAAGCATCCCTGCTAAATAAAAGTATTAATTTCTATAATATCATTAAAAAAATTAAATTGAGTCAAAGCTTTTGAATGGTATAGTGTATAATTTTACAAAAACAAAAAGCTTTTTTATTTCAGATAAATGCAGATCTTTGGAGCTTTCTATTCATCAAAGAATCCTGAAAAAATATACTCAACTGTTTATTATTATAATTAATATTGTTAATAATAAAAACAAAATAATGTTTCTTGAACAGCAAATCAGCATATTAGAATGATTTCTGGATTATGATCATGATGCTGAAAAATTAGCTTTGATTACAGGAATAATTATGAAAAAATTATATTCATTATATTACTTAATAAATATATTCTACATATTATTACAATATATTGAATATATTATTAAATATATTCAAATAGAAAACAGTTATTTTAAATAGTAAAACCATTTCAAAACTTTACTGTTTTTGCTGTACTTTGGATCAAATAAATGCAGGCTTGGTGGGCAGATAAGACTTAAAAAATAAAAAATAAAAAATCAAATCTTACTCTTCAAAAACTTTTGACTGGCCGTGTATATTCCAACATACTTGAGTAATATATAACATCAGTTAAAAGCTCATTAAAAGTAACAGGCACCTTTCTGTCAAGAAACTTTGAGTAAAGCTCCATGTCATCCTCCCAAATGAGTGGCTTCTTCTCAAACACAGGAATCTGGTCTTTTTCCACTGAAAATAAAAGCAAAAACTGTTTACTTTCACTTTATTTTTGACTGTAAAGTTTAATTCTGATCACAAAGGAGCAGACTGCAAAGTGGTAAAGTCTTCAAACCTCCATCAAGCAAGAAAGGCAAATGCAGTAGCTTCATAATTGCAGGTGAGCCCAACTGCACTCTGCTTGCTAGATGCCTAAGTGTAAAATATTTGGGGGAAAAGTTGATGTTCAAAACTCTGAATATATATACATTTTTCATATAGGTGCTTGTAATGAAACATCAAGTTGAAAATAAAAAAACATATATGGACGCACTGGTTTTGTTTGAAAATCATTGTCAAGCATTTGACCTTTGTGTAAGAATGTCAAAATGAGTCATCGTTTTACTGTCGGGGATTTGTCGCTTACATGTAGTGTAGACAGAATCACTGTTTATAATACGTTTTATTGTCTTTAGTTGTATAACGCCACCAGAGAAACAGATAAGATACATTTTGCTTTCCAGGAAAGACTGAAGTAATTATTGTACCCATCAGGCAAGAAATAGCAATGCCAAGTTCCTGAGGAGTCCTTTCCAGAGGAGACAGTCCTTTCAATCCCAAAGATATCGACTAACTCTTCCCCAATCATCTGCTTCTTGCACCCAAGTGCTCTCTAAAGCAAACAAGTGTATCAGTCACATTAAAAAATAATAAAAAGCACACCATCTACTACCATACACTAGCAGTCAAAAGTTTTTGAACAGTAAGATTTTATGTTTTTTTTTTAAAGAAGTCTCTTCTGCTCACCAAGCCTGCATTTATTTGATTGAAAATACAGCAAAAGCAGTAATATTGTGAAATACTGTTACTATTTACAATAACTGCTTTCGATTTGAATGTATTTTAAAATGTAATTTATTCTTGTGATCAAAGCAAAGTTTTCATCATAACTCCCGTGTTCAGTGTCACATGATTGTTTAGAAATCATTCTAATGCTGATTTGCTGTTCAAGAAACAAAGATCAGCATTTATCTGAAATAAAAAGCTTTTGCAACATTATACACTATAGCATTCAAAAGCTTGGAATCAGTATGATTTTATAAGAAATTATAGAAACTAATACTTTTATTTAACATCGATGCTTTAAATTGATCAAAAGTGATGATAAAGACATTTTTAATGTTACAAAAGACTTCAATTGCAGATAAATGCTGTTCTTCTGAACTTTCTATTCATCAAAAAAACCTGAAAAGCTGTTCCAGTGTTTTCAACATAATAATAATTATAATAATAAATGTTTTTTGAGCAGCAAATCAGAATATTAGAATGATTTCTAAAGGATCATGTGACTGGAGTAATGATGTTAAAAAATTAGCTTTGAAATCACAGGAATAAATTACATTTCAAAATATATTCAAATAGAAAACAGTTATTTTAATAGTAAAAATATTTCAAAATTTCACTGCTTTTGCTGTACTTTGGATCAAATAAATGCAGGCTTGGTAAGAAGAAGAAACTATTACTGTTCAAACACTTTTAACTGGTAGTGTACATCTACTGTTCACATTGATTTTTCAATATCCCAGTGCTGAAATATCAGCAATTATCTCTCTCTACTTACATAAACTGACTTAGAAAGCACAGTATCTGCATCAAATGACAGAAATGTCATGTTTTCTGGAACAGTCTTCTGTTGAGCCAGTATACGCAGGATCATTAAGTTGGATGCTTCAGATACAAAACCCCTTAGAGAGCTTAGCGAAAATGTGTGGGTTTGAGTCTTCACTCCCTATGGAATGAAAAATGAGACCTTGTTATTATTGACACAAACTTTTGAACTGCTTTTTTGCACAAATTGAAATAAATGTATCCTCATGTTGTGCAGCACAGCACTCACCTCTTTCTCTGAGATGATCCGGTTTACCACTAGTTGATCATCCTGTTTAACAATATGTACTTTCCGGTCCACAGTATTCTTTTCTAGCTGGAATGTTTAAAACACCTTAGAGTTTAAGTATTATTATATTATATTATTATATTTTTATAATATTAAACACATAGCCTATGCTTTTCATAAACTTTGGTATATGTCAACAGAAAAGATACCTTTACATATTCATGATGATTCTCTTCTAGTATCTCAAGATTTCTGGATATGTAGGCTGGAAAAAACACAAAGGAGTAAATACAGGGTTTGACAATCTTTAAGAAAAGACTTTGATGACGCAAATGTCATATGTGACCCTGGACCACAAAATCAGTCTTAAGTCGCACGGGTATATTTGTAGCAATAGCCATCAATATACGGGTCAAAGTGATCTATTTCTTTTTTATGCCAAAAATCATTAGGGTATTACGTAAAGAACATGTTCCATTATGATATTTTGTAAATGTCCTACTGTAAATATATCAACATTTAATTTTTGATTAGTAATATTAGTATGATTAGTATGCATTGCTAAGAACTTCATTTCGACAACTTTAAAGGCGATTTTCTCAATATTTAGATTTTTTTTGCACCCTCAGATTACAGTTTTTCAATAGTTGTATCTTGGCCAAATATTGTCCTATTCTAAGAAATACATCAATGGGAAGCTTATTTATTCAGCCTTCAGATGATGTATAAAACTCTGTTTCAAAAACTGACCCTTATGACTGGTTTTGTGGTCCAGGGTCACATCTGTGTTCTCACTAACAAATAATAAAGAGAAGGAAATGTATGCTCACCTATAATCGATGTACCACAAGGAATGTCATCAATCGTTCCATGACTGTTGGCATGGAGGAGATAGCAGAGCTCTTCATTGTAGCTCGCTTTGCTGACACTCAGAGAGAAGTCTCCCAGTTCCCGGCCCGAATCTGACACAGTCACAAGTGAGTCTGCGAACAAACACTGGTCCAGATCCTTAGGTGCTGCAAGTGACAGCAGAAGAGGCTTGTAATCACAAGTCAATTGGAATAATATACTTTTCATATACTGTTAGTCTTGAATAAAGATTCATTAGAAGATTCTTCAGAAGAAACATTCAGTACATCTAATGTAAAGGCACATTTATGTATTTGTCAGTTGTTCAAATTACATATTAAACAAAAAACAAATTGATAGTACAATGCAACTTAATGAATGTGAGGAAAATTACAGTTTACACCGTTGCTGCCATTAACAGATGGTCCCTGGCCTTAAAATAGCATATCTGACCAAGTACTCTCTGTCTGACAAGCAAACTTCAGAAGTGACGTCACCTACTCAATCATAATCATGTTTAATGACTTACCAATGTTGTAAATAAACTCCACTGCGTTAACCGAAGCTTTCAGTTCTTCTGTTTCATTCTGTGTTGATTTACTTTCCTCCATGTGTGTCTTAGAAAGTCCAGATAAACGCAGATTCCATCAGTTCAGGCAATAATTCAAAATATTTCCTATATATATATGTATTTATATTACATGGATTTTTGAGGGCGTAGCAGTTGAATTTATTTAAACTATGCGCGTTTACCTGAGTTCCAACTGCTCAGTCCTTCCGCAGATGTCAAACAGGAGCTACTTTGCTAATGCTATTAAAAATATATATCAGAATAAATAGAAAACAAACTAACTTTACAACTACTTGAATTACTTTAATATTAAAGAAAATAGTACGAACTACTAACAGCGTCTTTATTAGGCTTGTAACTCGTTTTATTTACGGTCTAGATGCGTTTTCGTTCTTGCCTCAAACTTATTAGCATCTCCGGTTTCCTTAGTAACACGGTTGTTGTAAACATCTACCGTAAACCGTCTTGTAATCGCGCCATTTTCACAAGCATTCAAAACAGACAAATGATTGTTAATTATTCATAGGTTTATTATGACAAACCGTTCATAAATATCAGTGCTTATTGTACCTTAAGTATTCATCAAACGTCATTTTAAATGGGAATCACTGCACATCTCCAAAAGCGTCAAGGGTAAGAAAAAACATGTTTTAGAATGACATAAATCTATTTTTGGTATACAAAGTAATGCCCAGGTCTAAGTTACTTCACATTTTTCTTTTGGCTCACTGTTTAAATTCACATTAGTGTTTTTAATCCAGCACAGAAATAATACGTAGGGAGCAGTACATGTTTAGCTTGGAATGGTTTCAGTGGTTGTTTCCAGTGAATAAAAAGCCTTATCGGTCCTTATAAATGTCCTTCCGTCTGCGCAGCTCTTCTAAAACACGGGCGCGATATGAAGTCCAGTCCTCGTCCTGCTTCTGCTGCAGACCCAGAGCCCGGTGCAGATCCTGGGAGTGGCTCCGCAGGAAGGGATTGTATTGCTTCTCCTCTGCTAGGGTGGATGGACACTGTATGAAAAGAAGAGAGAAGGACTTCAAATCAAGTTTGGCTGGTAGGAATATTATTTAGAAGATTTAGAATAATATTGCAGGTCTATGGATGGAACAAATTCTTGTCTTCCTTACAGTGCAGAGTCTTTGGCCCCTCTGTTGCAGCACCCACTGCAACTTCTGGTCCCGTACAACATTGCAAGGCTCCACTTCAGCAGCAAACAGCAGGTTATCTTCAGCATATTCATGTCCTGAGAAGAAAAACCTACTTTATTAACATAAACATGAAGCTTTTCCTTAGAATCATCACACCCAAATAAAATATAAATCTGAAAAAGTTGTGTACAAAAACTAACAAAGACAAAGACTTGCCACATTACAATTATGTTTTTTAAACTCTCGGTATGACTTTTTTTTTTTCTTATGTGGACCACAAAATAACCTCTGTGAAGAATGTTGGTAACTAAACAGTTTTGGTTCCCATTGAATTCCATTGTATGGACGAAAAACACAATGGAAGTTCATGGGAATCAAGTTATTTGGTTAACAAATTATCTTCCTTTGTGTTAAGCAGAAGAAAGTCAGTTACATAGATGTGGAACTACATGTATGCGAGTAAATAATGACAAAAATTTCCTTCATGGGTGGATTATCACCTTTTAAGCATGTTTCACAATGCTGTGAAAAAATATATTTTGGCAACCAATCATAAATACAATAATAATTAATGAACACAGTTTGTACAGTTGCAGAAACTCTTATGGATTGAGCTTAGTTTCAGTGCCTGAGAGAAACAGTTTCAAAATTGCCATCAAAATTTTCAACTGAAGTCGCTACTTGACTATCCAGGATTTATTCCTCTCCCAGAGTAAAATATAAACAGTGTAAAAAAAAAACACAAATACAGTAACTGGATAAAATTCTGGTTAACAGCTTCAAGTGTGAAAAGCACCTATATAAAGAGACTGTATTTCCTTACCAGGCCAAAGCAGAGTTTCATCGTTTAGCGATCCCACTGTATCCAGAGATGACAGCATAGTCGAGGCATTACCCTCAAACATTCTCCCTACAAGGGATGGAAATGAGTCAGAGCTTTAAATAGAGCAAGCTGGATTCAAGAATGCTGAATTCTTGTTTGCAGGTTCGGCTTGCCTTTCTGAGCATCAATACTGAATAAACAGTTATTTAAATAATTGTAAAGTATATATATACAGTGTCAAACATTGCAGGCAGGTAATAACAACAATACAGATATTTTAAACAAAATGATATAATACATTTTTAAGTGCATACGGAGATAATAGAATGATTAATGCCATACTCACCACATCCAGAGAGGAATACCAGATCCCCTGAAAACAAACTGCTGGGGCCACCTATTGCTCGACCATCAAGCAGGTAGATCATGTGACCCACTGTGTGGCCAGGAGTATAGAAGGCCCTGAAGTGCAGCTGAGTTCCAAAATCTATTGTGTCTTTGTCTGAAAGGGGGCTAAACAATCCAGAAAATGTTAAATTAGGTGGTCTGTTTCAATATACATTTCATTATAATGTAGAACACAAAAGAAGATATTTTGAAAATGTTTTAAATTTTACAATGGTTGAATTGGACCTCACTAACCTTTACCGTATGGACAAAAACAGTTGAAACATTCTTCAAAATATAATCTTTTGTGACCCCAGAAGAATTAAAGTTACACAGGTTTGAAACGACATGCGAGTGGGTAATGAAAGAATACTCCTGTTTAGAACTGTACATTTAACAGATAAAATAATACATGATGGAACACTATTGGATAGTCTAAGGTACTAACTGTGTAAGGCCTGGAATGTTGTCCATAGCATTCCCATACACTCGACAGGACCTGTAACGTCTCTTCAGAGCCCTGTTCCCTCCACTGTGGTCCCTGGTTGGGAAAAGTGCATATGCAAAGTATAGTTTGATTTAGTTTTCATGTTTAGACATTCAATATTGATTCTGTTAAGTTCATCCATATATGAAAATTATGTCATCATTTACTCATCCTTGTGTCATTAGAAGCGTACAAGACTTTTTCCACTGAAAGTTAATGCAACATTTTCAAGCTTCAAAAAGTACATAAAGTCATATTTAAAGTAGATCTTCAAAAGAGATGATCAAATGTGACCCTGGACCACAAAACCAGTCATAAGTCGCATGGGTATATTTGTAGCAATAGCCAACAATACATTGTATGGATCAAAATTATCAATTTTTCTTTTATGCCAAAAATCATTAGGATATTAAGTAAAGATCATGTTCCATGAAGATATTTCGTAAATTTCCAACCGTGAATATATCAAAACTTAATATTTGATTAGTAATATGTATTGCTATGAACTTAATCTGGACAACTTTAAAGATGATTTTCTCAATATTTAGATTTTTTTTTGCACCCTCAGATTTTCAAATAGTTGTATCTCAGCCAAATATTCCCATATTTATTCCCTTAGTTATTCAGCTTTTAGATGGTCGATATATGTATATATATATATATATATATATATGTGAATAAACATCTAAATTACATCTTTCTCAATCATGTCTCATTTATATGGATTACTTTTAAAATGTCTTGGTTGGTTAAAACAGAGGTCTAATGGGTTTGGAACAACATGGAGGTGAATAAATGATGACAGATTTTCATTTTTGGGTAAATTAATGGGCGAAGTTCACTTCCAGAACAAACATTTACAGATAATTTACTCACCACCTTGTCATCCAAGATGTTTGTGTCTTTCTTTGTTCAGTTGTAAAGAAATTATGTTTCTAAACAATCCCAGCCGAGGTAGAACGATCTGTCATTTTCTAAACAAATGAGCAATTTGTATACTTTTTTAGCCTTTTGAAACTGCATTTAAACTGCATTTTGGAAGTTTAAACTTGGGGGCACCATTGAATTCCACCATATAGAGATAATTCCTGAATTTTTTTCCTCAAGAAACACAATTTCTTATCAACTGAAAAAAAGAAAGACACGAACATCTTGGATGACAAGGGGATGAGTAAATTATCTGTAAATTTTTGTTTTGGAAGTGAACTTCTCCTTTAATGATAGTTTGTTGCCTCATATGTCTTAGAACTGGTGCAATGATCTTACAAAGCTAAAAGGGCCTTCATACTAAAAATAACTCATCAGTCTTAGAACTCTCAGCCAAACAAATCAGTCTTAACCATTTTTATGTAACATATCTAGTTGCTGATTAAACTAAAAGATTGTCATATCTACTGCTAATACATTCATTGTGAAACTTTCAAGTTATAGAGATTTTTGGCACTTTCAGATTAGGTCTTACCAGTGCTTGTGCGTGCAGAGAACAGCTTGTAACACCACCCCCTCTTCCTCTAGACATGCCTGTGTGGGTGCAAGACAGAACATGAAATCAGATAAATCAGCACTGGTGCTCTGGTTAACGTCATACGTAAGATAAGACGTCACTATACATCACATATTCCCAGTAATGTGTGTCTTCATATATGTGACCCTGGATCACAAAACCAGTCATAAGGGTCTGAATAATAAGCTTTCCATTGATGTACTGTTTGTTAGAATAGGACAATATTTGGCCGAGATACAACCATTTAAAAATCATGAATCTGAGGGTGCAAAAAAATCAAAATATTGAGAAAATTTCCTTTAAAGTTCTTCAAATAATGTTCTTAACAATGTATATGACTAATCAAAAATTAAGTTTTCATACATTTACAGTAGGAATTTTACAAAATATCTTCATGGAACATGATCTTTACTTAATTTTCTAATGATTTTTGCCATAAAAGAAAAATCAATCATTTTGACCCATACAATGTATTTTTGGATATTGCTACCAATAAACCCCAGCGACTTAAGACTGGTTTTGTGGTCCAGGGTCACATATGTGAAGGATCATAGATATTTTGATTATGACTTCCCTAGCTTTAACACTAATTGATTACAATATCACTCACAGCCGTTCATTAAAAAAAAAAAACCACACGCACACACATCTCTACTTTTGCACATAAGAGAAAGAGAAACTGGAATCTTTCCATTACAACGACAGATTTCCAATAAAAAATCTGATTATTATTCCATCTTACACAATTTTGGTAAACCAGTGAGGAAGAATGAGCACTTCCCACTAAACCACATGGGTTTGGCAAATTCTCTACAGTAAGACACATAATCTAGTAAACTATTTCTGAAACCACTGCAAAGTTGTTTTGAATCCAACCTGAACAGGCTCAGGGTCAGCGGGATCAACCACAACAGCCATATTTGATGCAGTGTCAATGACCACATAGCTGTAATTGTCTGATAAGATGGGTACCGGTATGATCTTGATGCCTGTTGAAAGTAATAGAGAGTGACTTTAGGTATTGATAATCATCTGTTGAGCGTATGATGGAAAAGGTGTTTATGCTCACCGTTTATTATAGTAGGTTGAGTTCTGGAGTGGCCGGCAGGGTACCGCTCCCGAGCTTTTCTCATCTGCCTTTTATGAAATATGTATCCGAGTCTTGTCCGAGTATATAGAGAATACCTGGAAGAGTTTTTAAAGAAAACACTTGTGTGTTTTATACCATTGTGTATGTTCCTCTATGAAATTGTTCCCCTTATGGCACTGCAATATTATTGTAACTATAATATTTGGGCAGAAATGTTGTAGAATCAATTAAAATAATCAATTAGATAAGTAAAGGAATCTATTTATTTATTTTTTTACTACAATTACTAATAGTTTGTAAGTGTTTAGGCTATTGTTTTTCATAGCAGTTACTTCCGTTAGGTGGTGTTGACGAGATCCAAACCAAGAAATTACATTTAAACCATACATTTTCATACATATAAAATGACAAATCAGTGACATTCTCTAAAGGGAACATTTGTTACGTCTTACCATAAAGAATTTATTTCAATACCACGTACAAACCGGTTCATGTAAATTAAACATCATATACGATAGGTGTGGATAGAAAAACAGAAGTCTGGGTAAACAAAAAAAAAATCGCATGAGGACAAATAAGCCACTTACGCAATCCAAAACAGTGGTTTCTCCGTCCGAGCCATCAGTTTAGCAATCCGGCTGTTTTTCCATGCACTTTTTCTGACGCATTTAAAAACACGACAGATGTAAATCCCACCACATATTAAAGCAATACAAAGTAAATACACTGTCCAGCCCGGAAGCGCCATTATAGTGGGCGTGTCGATGATGACGCATTTAAAAAGTACAACTACAATTGGTCGGAAGTAACAATCACCGTAAAGACTCGTGTTTTATTTTTTTCTATAGGCCTACAGTGCATGTATTATTTTTCAGGTGCGTGTTTCAGTGTCTGCAGAATTCTGCTTAAAGATTTAATTAATAATGTGGGCATTAAAGTTTCTTTAAATTAAATGCGGTCCTTACAGAAATTAATTTAAATCCCGTTAAAGATGTGATAAAAAAATAATAATAATTCTTGGCTGTCAAGAGATTTGTCTCTTGGTGGTCGAGTTTTATTGTCTAAGACAGAGGGTCTTTTAAGAGTTTCCTATCTTTTCTCTGCAATGCATTGTCCAGCGTCAACAAATTTATTTATTATATAATTTCATATGTAAAAATAAACCACGCAGAATTAAAATGGAGGTTGTAAGGGACCAAGGACGGGGGTTTTGGCGTTATTGATTTTACTCTATTTAACCAGGTTTTAAAAGTGAATTGGTTAAAAAGATTATTTAAAAAAAAAAAAAAAACTCTATGGAACATACACTACTAGTCAAAAGTTGAAGAAGTCTCTTCTGGTTACCAAGCCTGTATTTATTTGATTCAAAGTACAGCAAAAACAGTAAAATTCTAATATTTTTTTTCTATTTCTAATTTATTCCTGTGATTTCAAAGCTGAATTTTTCATTCACAAAAAAAATCGTCTCTTTCTTGAAATATTGTGTAAGATCACATACAAAGTGGGTATTGAATTTATCATCAGTAAACAAAGGTCCTTCAACTGAAATAGAACTGTTATAAGACAGGACATAGGACCAAGAAAAACAACATTTTTTGATCTTTGTGTTCATCAAAGAATCCTGAAAAAAAAATGTACTCAACTGTTTTAAATATTCATAATAATAATAAAAATGTTTCTTGAATAGCAAATCAGCATATGAATGATTTCTGAGGAATCATGTGATATTAAAGACTGGAGTAATGATGCTGAAAATTTAACTTTGATCACAGAATAAATTACATTTTAAAATACATTCAGATAGAAAACAGTTATTTTAAAATAGTAAAAAATATTTCAAAATTTTACTGTTTTTGCTGTACTTTGGATCAAATAAAAGCAGGCTTGGTGACCAGAAGTGACTTCTTTAAAAACATTATATAATTTTGACTGGTAGTGTATTTCCAAATATAATTTTTAAGAAGGTCGATGATTTTTTGTTACAGTGCTCCTTTTACATTAGTAAACTACCTATTAAATTGGCTAAATTTCACAGGCAGTTTTATTACAGTGGCTGTTTTTTTTTCAAGACAACCAAAATATTCTTTACAGAAAAAATCTTTTCAGTTCTATTCCTTTTTAGGATTTCCCCCCAAAAATTAATCTTGGGCCTTCATTGAAAGTGTATAATATTGTAATCGATGAAGATAGAAGTTACGTTAAAAATATTACATAGATGCTACCCTTGTAACAGTACCCTCAATAAATATATTCAAAATAATGTAGAAGAGACCATTTGACATCTTTTTTTGTAAATGTGTTTGCGTTAAGGCTTTTTGGGATGAACTTTGTACCCATCTCTGAAAACATTAATGTCCGTACATGCATAAACATTTAATGTTATTTAATATTTTTGTTGTTGTTGTTTTTAATCACAACTCAAACGTGCATATTCAGTGCATTGTTAATCTTTTTGTTATTCTTTTTTTATACACAAATGCTTTGTCTTAATATTATTGTTCTTGTTCTGTCCACCTTATTTTTCAATGCAGAAGTAAGCTGGTTTCTGGTAATGTGTTAGACGTCCAGTTCATAATCCGGCATAGGGAAATAACGAGAAGTATGCTGAAGTGCAGTAAAGGGTAAAACAGTTTGCACCACAAACCAGTGTGTTCATAATTAAAATAATACATTAAAATAATATGGTAAGACACACCTGTTTGCAGTATAAAGCAGCAAAACGAGCTTTTTGTGCAGCTAAAAATAGCTGGAAGTGGATGAGACCAGAAGCCAGACACAAAAAATGTACAAATGGCTGCACCCACTCTTACGGGAAAAATAAGGTGGATACTTGCTACCTTATTCAAATCACGTGGCATGGATAAAAATACATTTTAACATTGGCTTAGGTTTGTGATGCGCTGTATTCATTTATTGCGGTTTCACCTACCTATATTTGTTGCTGTATGCTATATTGTACATTTGGTAAACACACTTTTGATACTGACTGCAGAAACGTAGAAACGGCATTTAGCACCACCTGGTGTAGGACAACAAAAAGCGACCGTACGGGCACAAACGCCAGCTTGTTCTAAGAATACAAATATGCAGGCTTGGGTGTGTCCAGTTCACCACACCTCGAGAGACTTCTTACATGAGTGTGTTGGTGAAATGTTACATAAACAAGGCAAACAGACAATATTGTTTTAGACTGAATCGTTTTAATTTTACTCAGAGCCAAAGCACAAGTGTACTGGTATAACAGCTATCTTGTGGCTTAGTTCTGAGAAATATGTTTTGGTTACACGCAACATGTTTTAGGCTGACTCCACCTGCTGGCTTGTAAGCATCTTGAGCACATTATTACATTGAACGTCATCGAGTGAGCGCTGGCTCTACATTAGTTGAACTGACTCTGAAGAAGGTGGGTCAGTGCGTCAACTCACGAGTTTTTATTTAAATCGATTCAGTTGAAAGGATTACATCGTCAGATATTTCTTTCTCCAAGCTTCAGCATCGATCGTGTGAAGTTTTCTGGATTTCAGACAGCGCGGGTAAGATTGTTACGGTTATTTTTTTACCATCACGTGCTCTTGTAATGCACAAATACTATTCGACAGGTTTTTACATCGATTGATTAATTTATTACGCTTTAACAGTAGTAAAATAACTAGTACCCGCTATTTTTGTCGGAAACTATGGTTACCATAGTAAATATTTGCGAGGGGTGAGTGAGGCCAAATATGTGAACATGTTCAAGAGCTGTAGAGTACAGTCGTGACTTTTAGCCTGTATTCACAACTACATATTTTATTTTGCTTCTAGTCTATATTTAAGGATGAAGTTATAATACAGAAATATATGGGAGTAAAATAAGATCACATTTTTCTAAAATGCCCTCCTGCCCCCTTAGGAAATGGATATCTGGAAGTCTTTGGCTTTGTTTCAAACCCTCTGAACTACCTACCTAAACATCACACACGTTGAATGCAACTATGATGCCCAAAAACCGCAGTTGAACTGCTATGTATTAAAACATAACCAGTTTTTTTTTTAGCTAAATTACATTACAGTTTCTATTCATTACATATATAATATTAAAGCCATGTCAGTGGAAAAAAAGCAAAACATTGTTTCTACAGAACATTTATTTGAATATGGCTGATTGTGTAACATTTTGGCTAATCTCAAGTACTAGGGTGGGCCAGTAAGAAAGTGAAAAAAGTGTTATGTTTTTTTCCACTTTAAATATAAAAGGTTGCTTAGCAGAGTACATAATGATGTAACAGTGTGTGGTAGGCTTGCTTGAGTCAGGCTCCCTGTGCTAATCTGATACAAGAATGGAGACATTCTTTTCAAGTCTGGCTTGAATTACACAGCACTCTCCATGTTTTTGTAAACATTAAAAACAGGCCACATACCGTAGAGGTATATACAGGAAAAAGTACTTCCATGTGTTTGGTCTGAAAGTAAAAAGTGACAGTAAACCTGGTTTTATACTGGTTATGGCATTCTGTCGCATATCCTGGAAAATGTTGGTTCATTTAGTATCCACCTATGACTCAGTTTAGCGCTCTAAAGTTAATTTGACAGTCACTCCTTCCTGAAATGAAGAAACGCCTTTTCCCAGGATCCTTTCATTAATGACAATCAAATTCATCCAGATTAGACTTTGGGTTGAATGAGATTTCCCTTAGCAGATGTGAGTCACATGTTTATGTCGACCTCACTGTGTGGTCTTGCATGTGCTTCTTTGCATCCGTTTGATAACAGGAAGTACACATTAAAAAAAATCAATAAAATTTCAAAATGTCACTCCCTAACTTGAGCATAGGAAAATGTAGTCGCTGAGGAAAAAACTAGGTGTATCCACAGTCACACCACTCACTGTGAGGCCTTTCATGGGCTGTGCCTTGTCAGGCTGTTTCCAGGAAGACTGTTTAAAATGTGGTTGGTGCTTTTTCGCTGTGATGAGCACTGTGAGAGTAAAAATGGCAACATTTGAAGCTTTGGTGTTTCATCAGAGTGCACAAACAGTGCATAATAACAATGATAATATTAATAATGCATATGTAATCTAAGCTACTCCCAGATCCAAAAAATCATCAGTTCATATCTTTCATGCATGTCATTGTAAGGATGTGTAGACATGCAGTCGCCAAGTGAATTTATATCCACTTATCTGTTGTTTGCGTCTGGACCTCTCAAACCCCCTACACAGCCACATGACAGATCTTGACGGAAAGTGGTAGGAAGGATATTCTAAGTTTAGTGCTCTTGCAGAAACCTTGACCTTAATTGCTAGGATTATTGTGCATTTCCGTCTGAATTATTTTTAAAAATGAAACATGTCAGTGCTGAACTTCTCACACTTGCTGCACTATATTATTGTATCTGCTTTTTATCCACTTTGTTAAAGGGCACCTATTATGCAAAATCCACTTTCACATGGTGTTTGGACATAAATCCGTGTTGGTAGTGTAAACACAACCACCCTACATTGATGATAATCCACCCATTCCTTAATTTTAATCAAACATTTTAACTGATCAGAGCCATGCTGTCAGTTCGGTAGTGCAGTCAGTGTGTGTTTGGCTTCCCATATGTACGACTGAACACTGGGTTCTCTCCAGGGTTGCCAGGTTTTTACAACAAAACTGCCTAGTTGCTGCTCAAAACTAGCCCAGTCGCATTTCAAGGGGGGTCCCCAGTTAAAAATCACATTCCAGGGGAAAAAATACACGTTTTTGTGTCAGGGTTCCCCTGGTAAATTCGCATTTTAGGGGCTAAATATGACGATATGTATGTTGCTTCAACCCGCGGACATCAAAAACTACCTGTGGCAACAGTTTAAAAGCATCCCAATTCTAAGCATCCCAGTTCTTCTCTCCTTGGGAAAACCACAGACTTGGCAACACCGGTTCTTTCGCTCTCAAGTCATGTTGATTCTGTCAGCTGTTTATTGCTGCATATATGCAAAGCAGAGATGTATACAGTACGTCCTCTTTTGAAGATGGGGCAGGAATATGCAGCATATTTGCATTTAAAGTGCAAACATTGGGGAAGTCCAGTGTTTGCAAAGTCCAGAACAGCTATTTTTTTTAGACACGCCCCGAAAAATGACATTTTCCAGTTGTTATGATAAATGATCTGTGAGGTATTTTGAGCTGAAACCTTAGAGACACATATTGAGGACACCCAAGATCAATATTACATCTTGTAAAAAAGGGCACAATAGGTTCCCTTTAACTAAATCGTGGAAGAATAATGTCAGAGCACTTGGGAACCAGTAACACCACTGACAAATTTAATAATTAGGTTAATTTTTCAGGATGGAGAAGGTATTACAAAAATAAAAATGGTACTGTTGATCTTAATATTACGAGAATAATCACACATGGTCTTTAGTCTTTATAAAAACTATTTGTGTTTGGGTACTGTAGGTGTTTTTATATTTCTGTATCATCAATGGCATTTATAGCATAACTATATTGTATTGTAAAAATTTATACACAATTGATAATGAGCAGTTGTGTAAATTATTATAATATTACTTTATAATTATTGCATAGTTCCATACTCCAAAAGATACTGATAAATAAAATAATTTCAAATATTCATTCTAAAATTCCAAATTACAGTTAAAAAGTGTTTTAAAACAAATGTTTTTTTTACAGAGGTTTGAGTTTCTTACATATAAAAGCGAGAGACAACATCAGTCACAGCAATCTAGAATGAGTCATTAGTGACCACAGACTGAACTCTACATTTGTTAGTATTAAAAGATGTTGAAAGAGTATGCGTGTATCAGACAAACAGGAAGTTTGTTCTTGCCTGTGAAATGTTTTGGGTTTGGATGATGAATATGTTTTCCTGCTTAAATATAATTATAATAGTAAAGGGGAAAGATGATCTCAAGCTCAGTTACAGGTTGCGTTCAATAATTGACAGATCATGAGGTGAATGGATCAAAGTATAAAAGTGCCAGTTTAGCTTATATTCTTCCGTCTTATATTTTAAAAATTTCGTTTAGGATTTTAAGGTTATTTGAATACATTTTAGGGCTGGATTGGAGATTATTTAGAAATGACAGATCAACCAGACAAATCTCTGAAAGAAAGAATAAGACTCTATACATTTCTCTTTTTTTTATATTATCTTTGTTTTTTCTGCACTTTAGTAGCACAAGTGATCATAATCGTATCTTATCTACCCAACAGGAGATAAAGAAGCATGTCAAGATCAGATTACCCTCCAGGTTACGATGATTCGCGGCTGCTATCTAACCCTCAGCCTGGAGGAGGTTACCCTGCTTCGGCCCCGGCGTATGGCTTCAACTCATACCCGGGACAGCCGCCTTACCCACATCCCAATGATCCGTACCAGCCCAATGATCCATACCGTGGACAGCCTGCAGGATACCCCCCACCAAGTCTACCTGTCATCCCCGTCATGCCTCCTGGTGTAGGTAGGTCTATTATTTCTGGAATCTACTAAACCTTCAGCTGGTCCTGAAACATGTAAGAAATATATTTATTTTAGTTTTAGGTTTAGGGTCTGGTTCATCACACAATCCATTGTTCGGGATATGTAATTTTAGCAGGTCATATGCAGGCCAATAAATCAAATTTTAACAAATGTCAGCATTTTTCTTAATGTAGTTCCTATAGCCTAGCTCTAACCAGATTAGTGTTGCCAGGCCAGTGCTATAGTCATTCATTAGATGGCTCTCTGGAATACTTGATTCTGATTGGTCAGTCGCAGCATTCTAATTCTAATGATGTTATTTAATAAATTCCATTGTCCCTGGCAACTAATTAGCTATGTATATATCTGGTAGTTTCATGTCTCTTATATCCATGGTTTCTTTCTTTTGATGTAATAAAAATTAACCATTTAAATGTCAATTTATTGATTTATTTGCTAAGTAGGAAGATAATGTACAGATAATGTACAGCAAGCTTCTCTGATCACAAAAGCCTTCAGGGTTTATTTGGATTGTACATTATCTCTTAGGTGTTTCTTCAACTACAGGAGCTTTAGGCTTTGTGAAATTTTAGAAAATAAGCTTTCAGGCTTTCAATTTCATTTATTAGCATTTTATGTATTACACACAATATTTTCACACTTTTGGCATACTTTAATGTAATTGGAAATTACGCACAATTAAAGTATATTCAGTTTACAAGTAATATTTGATTTTTTTTTTAGATTTACTTCAAACATCACGTCTCATATTTTATCTCATTCATGCTCTTCAATGGACTATAAACAAGTACACTAACTATTAATAAAAAGCTTTATTGAGTGAAAATTATTATATATCAGTTTTTTTAAAAAAATATATACACTATAGGGGTGTGCAATATGACGATTTTTGATCGTGGACAATAAAAATATCTGCACGATCTGCTTGTGTCAAAACACACAAGGTTTACATAATAAAAAAGTTTATAGAAGCTTATGTCTAAAGTGAAAGCAAACAACTGAGAGAAAAATGGATGCCTGCCTGTATATTAGATGTGCATCTCTTAAAGGGGCAGCAGACTAATTTTACTAAACATGCAGCCGCTTGTCATCAAAGGCATAGTTCACCCAAAAATTATAATTCTGTCAATATTTACTCACTTACATGTTGTCCCAAACCTGTATTACTTTCTTTCTTGTGCTAAATACAAAATAAGATATTTTGAAGAATGTGGATAACCAAACAGTAGCTGGTCCCCACTGAATTTAATAATAGAAATGATCAAATAGACAATGTTTAACAGAAAAAAGAAACTCATTCAGGTTTAAAGCAACCTGAGAGTGAACAAATGATGGTATATTAAAAAGAAAACAATCTGACAGAATTGACAGATGACAGAATTTTTATTTTTGGGTACACTATTCTTTTAATTGTTATTAAAACAATCACTTACTGCTCTTGATTGAAGAACTTTAATACAGTTGCTTTAATAAGAATCAGTGTACAATTGATGTATATAGTGATTCACTTTTTACATTTGTTAATTTAATTTTTTGCTACTGCAAAGTAAAGCACGGTTGTTTTTATTTTTTAATAACAAAGATAAAAAAATGACAAAGATTTTTATCTTCGCTCACTTTGGCCTGAATATCTGCTATTCTTTTTTTATTTCATACTTTGTTACCTTGAAAGTCTTTGTTTTTAGTTTGGCTGTACTGCTCAGACAATTTGCAAAATAGTAAAACCAACATGACAAAAGAATTGTGATAAAATCGTGAATCGTGATATTTCTGAAAAAAAAAAACGTGATATGCTATTTTTGCCATATCGCCCACCCCTAATACACTATCAGTCAAATGTTTTTGAACAGTAAGATGTTTGATGTCTCTTCTGCTCACCAAGCCTGCATTTATTTGATCCAAATTACAGCAAAACAGTAGAATTTAGAAATAGTTTTACTTTTTAAAATGACTGTTTTCTATTTTAATATATTTTAAAATAGAATTTATTCCTGTGATTTCAAAAGTTGAATTTTTAGCATCATTACTCCAGTCGCATGATCCTTCAGAAATCATTCTAATGTTCTGATTTGCTGCTCAAAAAAACATTTATTATTATTATGTTGAAAACAACTGAGTATAATTTTTTTCAGGTTTCTCTGTTGAATAGAAAGTTCAGAAGAACAGCATTTATCAGAAATAGAAATCTTTTGTTACATTATAAATGTGTTTATTATCGTGAAAAAATGTACTTGGACTATTTTAAATATTGATTATAATAATAATAAATGTTTCTTGAACAGCAAATCAGCATATTAAAATGATTTCTGTAGGATCATGTGACACTGAAGACTGGAGTAATGATGCTAAAAATTCAGCTTTGATCACAGGAATAAATTACATTTTTAAATGTATTCAAATAGAAAGCAGTTAATTTAGTACAAATATTTAATAATAATAATGCTTTTGTTGTATTTTGGATCAAATAAATGCAGACTTAGTGAGCAAAAGAGAATTCTTTAAAAAAAAACCTTTACAAATCTTATTGTTCAAAAACTTTTGACCAATAGTGTTTAAAATATTATTGTAAATTAAATGTAGGACAGTGTATCATTCGCACACAAGAGATATTATGATTATTTGACTCTTTGTTTCGATTAGCATGGTTTTAAACATGAAATGTTCATGTTTGTATGACATGTTTTAATGTTTTAAAATCCTTGTACATAAAAGTGTTCGAAGTTGAAGAATCTCCCAGTTATATGATGGTTTATTTACACAGACTGATGTGAATGAGGTCATTCATACTCTGCGTTCTGCAAATAGAACCTTAGAAAATGTAGTTTTAACTGAACACATGATTGTTCCAGGTGACAATGAAGGATTTACCACATCAGGAGGATTCGACGACATTAGTGTCCGTCACACATTTATACGAAAAGTAAGTATTGTAATAGTGTTACTCAGTTGCTGTTTCAGATTTTGTGTGTAAAAGTGTTAATGTTTCTGAATGGTTGAGTTTGAAAAAACGTTCATTCTGTTTTGCAGGTTTATATGATCCTCGCCGCTCAGCTTCTTGTCACAGCTACCATCGTGGCTATTTTCACATTTGTGTGAGTCTGTGTTTGGGGGGTGTGGTTACTTTCTGTGCTTTGTGTTCACACAATATAAAAGATTAATGTTATTTCTGCTTGTTCAGGTAGACTTTGTTGTTAAACTTTAATGTGTTTTTACTCACTCAGGGAACCTGTAGGAGACTTTGTGAGGAAAAATCCAGCCATCTATTGGGTTTCATAGTAAGAATGAGACGTTTATTCAATCACTATACAGAATGCTTCACATTTACAACATTAAATACAAATGTAAACAAAAGCAAACAAAAACAAAAGTAAAACAATGTGAATGTCTTCTGAATTTTTTTTTTTTTTTTTCTTCAGTGCTGTCTATTTTGTCACACACTTAGTATTGGTTTGCTGTCAGGGACCCAGGTGAGATGATTGCTCCATTTTCTGAATCAAACTATTAATAAACCAAACAGATGGTGATATTTTGTAATGCTTGTACTGTCATAATATGACACAGTAAGAATGAGGACACAGAAATCATACCAGGCAGGCAGTATAAACAAAAAAATGATTTAAACTAAAAATTAAAGCCCTCATAAAAAAGCCACTATAAACAATGTAATGTGAGCCAATGAATTTATCCCTCTCCTTTGTCACACATTTTAGGAGGCGTTTCCCATGGAACCTGATCCTGTTGGCCATTTTTGTGAGTGGAAAATTCTGAGTCATTCTGAAGGAATTAAGAGGGGGTGTGGCCAAACCTGTAATGAGCAATGTTGTTTTTACATGTAATGCTGTAGACAGAGTATCAAGGATGTTCAATTCATTAGATAACATTGCCTTTGTTCTTGTTTTAGACACTGGCCTTATCGTTCATGACTGGAAATATTGCAAGGTGAGATGTCACGCAACACGTACGTCTCAGTGATGAGATACAGTGGCTGGGGAAATGGAAAACAGCATGAGTCTCAGGACTGTTGACAGAGTGTTTTAATGGATGTCCTTTGTTTGCATTGTCAATTCCTTTGTCCATTTAGTTTGCAGTGATAGAGTGGTTTTGTTCCCACCCCACTTAATTTTTCATACTATTTATTTATTTTCGCTTTTATATCTTATGTATCAGGGGCGTTTCCTTAGAGGAGGCAAGAGAGGCAGTGTCTCTTCAAAATATGAGAAAAAAAATTATAGTGCAAAAATAAAACAAGTGTATAAATCACTCATTTTACTAAAGAAACACTGTCCAGCAGTGACACCAGCACGTAAAGTTACAACGTGAGTCTGCGTTTCTCTACTCTCTCCTGAGACCATTGACTTTTAACAGACCCCGTAAAGTGTGCAGTGAGTTTGGTGGGGGGTAATTGAAGATGAATGGGGGAAAGTCACATGAGAGGAGGCAATGCCTCTGTCACGATATGATTTAATATGACTTATGTTCAGCTGTGATTGATTCATGTGATAAAACCCGCCTCTTGTGTTCGTGCACGTTTCACGTTCGACATTCAGTCTGATTGAACAACGTAATGGTGTTAATGGGAAGACTAATTTAAAAAAGTAAACAACTCACACACTTAGATATAACCACTTTGTTACAAAATAAGACTTAAAATGGTAAATGGCAAGACTAGGGGAAATTAGCATTAGAGTGCAAATCCATAAAAGTGCCGATGGTAGGGGAAAATTTTGTGTGTGATTTACTGACAATGTGCACATTAAAAAAAACAGATGCAACATCTAATTTCCATAATGACCAGCGCAATATACCAAGAGCAGCACAAATTACCGCCTGCTTTAAGACATGCTTTTTTGGGTGTTAAATAATGGCACAAATACTAGTAATTTGACAAGTGCAAATGTTAGTCAGTCGCGTTGCATGATTAATTTTAATACTCTCCTCCCATAAATTTTGCGTTTGTAAGGGAAACTCCTACAAATGCGTATTCAATAAGATCAGGCGCAAAAATAACTGTGTCCACGTCTTTTCAGTGCTAATTCTTCACCGTGCATCTTTAGTAAATCCTGACTGTTGTATTTTAATGCCAAAAGACAGTTTGCACTGGCGCAAGCTGTTAGTAAATCTGGCCCATAATCTGTGGAAGATTTTA
>JAHKKF010501741.1:0-13284 GCA_019740295.1 Labeo calbasu
AGTCCTGAGTTACTGAAACAGGAGATTTTGCTCAGTGTGTCTCTGTGTCCTCCAGGACCACACGCTGTACTACTGATCATACCAGTGAATAGTAAATTTAATGAGACTTATAGAAAAGTATTGTTAGGGCATCTGGGTCTTCTTGGTGAGAGAGTGTGGAGTCACACTATAGTGCTGTTCACCTCTGGAGACTATCTGTTTGACACATCTATAGAGCAGCACATTGAGAGTGAAGGACAGGATCTCCAGTGGTTGGTGGACAAGTGTGGGAACAGGTATCATGTTCTCAACAATAAGAACAGGAGTGACGACACTCAGATCAAGGAGCTGCTGGAGAAGATTGAGGAGACAGTGGCAGAAAATAATGGATGCCATTTTGAAATAGAAGGAAAGATTTTACAGGAGATGAAAGAGAGACGTCAAGAAGAGGAAGAGAGAGCAAAAGAACGAATGAAGAGGATGCAAAAACGGAGAGACGACATCAGATCTCAGATGAGTGAGTCCACAGAAGTAAATAATGAAAATTAAGTTGCAGCAACAACGATAAAATTGTTGTCTTTAACAGCTACCCAACTGAACCAGTTCATGGCCGCTCGAAAGCAATTACAAGATTATAAGTGCTTTTATTTCATAATCCCATTCTTCATAGGGTTTAATTTAAAAAATGGAAATATCTTTACCTCAGCCATAAAAACAATACAGTATTCAAAATATAACAAAATAATGCATGTTATTTGAAACTTGTAACATTTTGTGAACATATAAATCTCATTGTCTTAAGTAAATAAACATTATTGTTTTATGTCATCTCCTCTCTAATACACTAGACTGGTGATACTGAATTGCTGTAGTTTGTGATCTCTTTGCAGTAATTTTGTGGTCTTGTTAATGAGAGGACCAGATCAGAATGGACTATACCCCATTATCCTTGTCTTTCATGATTGTGGAAACCCAGGATTCCCTAAGCATGAAGTGAATCTGTTACACTGTTCTCATACTCTTTATTATTTCAGTGAGAAGAGTTGATCAGTCAGACACATGGTCTGTGGGAAGTTCTGCTTACAGTTCATTTGGATCACGATCAGGAGCAGACAGCAGATCAGATTCACCCTTCAGCCTTGTGGATGGTTCAAATCTTGAGAGATGTAAGAGCATGGGAGTACCATCACCATTTAGTGAGTATGTTTTTTGTTGTTGTTGTTATTTTATCTTGTGTCTTGTAAATGTATCAAATGTATATTTTAATTAATTTCTTTTGTAGTTGGATTCTTTCTAAGGAAATTGTGGGTGCTTTGATTTTGTATATTTTATTGGACTGCTAAATGCTATGCTTTTCACTACGGATTTTATTTGTGAAACCATCATAGTCCATTACAGCAGCATACAGTTTATTGTGTTTTCTGTGTTCCTATAGATCAAGAGTGCCCAAACTCAGTCTGAAGGTCTGGTGTCCTGCAGAGTTTAGCTCCAACCCCAGTTAGACACACCTGAACCAGCTAATCAAGCTCTTACAAGGCATACTAGAAACTTAGGTGTGTTAAGGCAAGTTGGAGCTAAACTCTACAGGACATTGACCCTCCAGGACCGTGTTTGGGCACCCCTGCTATAGATAGACACGGATCAGCTGGTGCAAGCTTGACTAATGCGACCTACCAGCACTGATGCTACACTCGATTTTCATAATATGCAGTATACGTATACAATGGCCCCAAAACATATTTTCGCATGCAGGCCGCAGTTTTCTAAGCCTGGAACACAGTTTTAACCAAAGGGGAAATATACTTTGGGTCATCCGTCTTCAGTGTGCTAAACAATATGAATCCTCCACCCACTTTTTAAGTTACCAAATTGACGTCATCATTCATCAGTTTAAATCTCAGACTTTCTTTTTTACCCTCTTTATAGAAAAGTGGATTACTCAGCAAATATGCATCCATGACATTTAATTTCATCAAGGTTTAAGTGAAAAATATTAAGAAAATAAAAAATTGAGCCAAGGACATTTCTGAAATTTTGTTGATTTGACATGGAATGACCCTTTTTGAATGACATTTATTCCATATATTTGGGGTCAGTGTACAGAAATATGAATTTTTACATTGTCTCTTAATTACTGATTAATTACATGCTGCAGCTTTTATTTACGTGTCTTGTGAGTATATTGATTTGTGTCCAGTACTTTAAACTAACTTTTTTATTACAGTATTACTGAAACTTTTTTTTGTGGCTTCTTTCCGACAGAAAATATCATTCTGGCATTTAAATATAATATATGTTAAATGATTACATGTCAGAAAGTGTCACACTGTGTTGTTCTAATAAACTACTTTCTGCTGTTTTATTTTTATTTTTGTTTATTTATTTCTTTGTTTTTTGCAGTGAGTGGAGATGAGCGGTCTGATACAATGTCTGTGAGAAGCTCTGCTTACAGTTCAAACATATCAGAAGCAGAAGAAGACATCAGTTAAAGACTCCGTGAAGTGATCTAACATGTCTTTTGTCAGTGCAGGAACATTAAGTTTAAACTGCTGCAAACACAACGGTTTACTTTATCAGCAAATACTGCTTTATATTGTATCATATATGTGAATCAAAATGGTGGAAATTACACCTTTTAAAATTTCTTAGAAGAACTTTGTTTTCTGCCATTAGAAACTATTTGTGCATGTGACAAGCAGGTTAATGAAAGGCATTATCATGTTTTGGACTGCAGATGTAATTACGATTACTCTGAAATGCTTTCAGATCTGAGAAAAAATATAAGTAGACTCTGGTAGGTCTTAATTAATAATAATAATAATAATAATAATAAAAACACTTCTTGAAATTAAACATACTTGTGGGGACCAGAAATAAATTCAATATAAGATTTAATTTAAATGGAACTAAATTTTATGCTACATTATAATGTTTTTTTTTTTTTTTTAACTAGTAATCCAATATTGTCTATTATCTTTTTTAAATTTCACTAGTAACTAGACACACATTCATGGTTACTGTCCGTGGAGTGACAAATAATCTATTATGAATGAATGAATGAATGAATCATTTATATATCTCTTTACTAGTGTTCCAGTGTTACTACATATGTCAGTTTTACAAACTATTTTGTAGTTCTTACAAAAAACCTTGTAAACCTTATGAACTATCCTTTAATGCTTTATTATGTATCTGTAGAAGCTTTGAGACCACCACTGAATAATTAAATATATGTGCAGTTTAAACTCAACAGGACTAGTTGCTGAAAGGCTGTGTTAAGTCTATTAAATCTGATTAGAACTAATATCTGGCTGATTTATTTGTTTTAAGATTCTTGGGCCGGTTTAGTAACAATATTAGTAATAGGTGTTTTTTTTTCTATTAAATAAATGGAACAATGAGTTCAAAACTCTTTGAGTTGTCTCAGGTTTCCACTGCAATTAGATACAGTATATATATATGATGATATGAAAATGTTCAGTGAGGGAATATGCAGGTACTGAGGGAATCTGAAAGGAAGGACGTATCCTTAAATTGTAAATTGTAAGGATATGTATCCTTAAAATAAGCTATAGAATTGTTTTTCCACATTGTAGTCAAATTTGCATTGTGTGGGTTGCCAGACTTTATTTAAAACGACTGACTAGAATCTCTTACCCTTTAATTTAACCACTATTAAAAATGGAAAAGCACAAATGCTAAAAGTAACATACTTTATAAATAATGTTGGTTCTGTTGTTTCTGTACTCTGACTTTTAAATCTTTTACTTATTATTGGCTTTATAACTACCTGGATATTAAATTAAGCTTAAACAATTAAACAGCCATATTCTTTAGTAAGTCCTTTTATTATTGTAGTAAATTGATCAAAGATGTGTTTTGGGATTTAGGGTTACCTAATAATTTGAATTTGGACAGCAGAGTTCTATTACACAGCTCTAACAAAAATGTTTGTGTATGTATAATATGATAGCATTGTATAAATTGCTTATTTCTTAATAAGAATCTTTAGTTGTACTTTAGGTACTCATGTGAGGTTATTTTATCACGTACGGTAAGTTAATTATTTCCTAACGAGATATTGTAGTCCAGAGTTCTGTGTATGTGAGACTATTTTATCATTGAGCTTTGACTTCATGATAACTGGTTTACACATTGGTTTTAGACTTTTAATTAAATCTCTGTCACTTCTTTGTAAAAATTGCTTGTAAAATGTAATGTAAAATGTTGCAACATTGCAAACAACAATAAAATCAGAGAAAGACTTTAACTGTAAGCGACACAAGCACAAGGAAAACAAAGGGGACAATAATATCTATAGAAATAATCTATAGATATATAATATATTTTTATCACTTTATTTGTTTACTCAGGCATGTTGACAAATAACATATATCTTCAACATACAATGTCTATGACCAAAAATGTAAGATTCGTTTTCAGTGGACTTTCAAAATTTACTTTGCTTGAGAAAGCATGAAAATATACAGTTACAGTGCTGATGTTATTAATTTCTTTTTTACAATACATTCTATTTTTTTATTTTACTAATCATCATCTTTATTTTTCTACCTTCCCGTAAAAGCTTTCTTGTTCACAGTTTAAAAGAACACTAACTTTATTTCAATAACCTCTTTTTTTAGTTTAGAAGATTTAAGCCATAGTTTACATTGACTGCAGGAAATTTCAACCAATACCAACTTCCAGTGGCTCTTGAGTGTGAAAATGACACTCATGTTTCTCAATATTTAAAATCCAAAAGCTAATTCTGTATTGCAGGTGATGATCAACATCTTTCAGAGCTGAGGACTGTGTTAATGGGATATAGATTTGCACTACTAAGAACTAGAAGATATTAATAATGGATAGCTGATCAAGTTATCAACAATTATTTTTTAGCATGGAAAAAAATAAACTAATTTGAGTGGAATATTCCACTTTCAGCACAATCAGCACATTAAGCTCAGTCAACTGTCAATTCTTCTTAAACCTTCTGTATAATTTTATACATTTTATATTTTAAGTTGTTCTCATAATTTTACAGTTGTTTTAGGCATTTTAGACATTGAAATGTTTAGAAAGTTTAGTGAGTGATTTCTTTTCTATAGATGTTAAATTGTATATTGTTCTTGTCTTGTGGCTGACCCAACAAACACCAACTTCCAGTGGCCCATGAGTGCTACAGTGAAGTGAATCCTCCATTCCCTGACCCATTCAGAGTTGACATAGGGTTGTCCATCTGAATGAATCACAAGCACATGAAATGATTAATGTATTCCTTTTAAAATTCCTTGTAAAGTCAGTCGCTTTAGATAAAAGTGTCTGTTAAATTAATTAATGTAAATGTTCTACTTGATCTGTGCTCTCTGTGTCACAAATCCAGTTTGTGGTCTTCTGTCTGCTCGCCACCAGAGGTCGCCTTCTGTTTATATTGACACTCACACTACACATGTCCACAAGTCACCACAGACTACATTTCCTATGCACCATTTCACTGATTACGTTTACACCTGCAGCCAATTATACACACTATAAAAAAATCAGTCTCAAACAACCGTTCAACACTGAGCATTGTTTGCGTTCGTCCCTCGGTCAGCGATAGGTAAATTACGGCGCCACTCCAAATAGTTTCCTGAGCCTTGTCAAGTCTTGTTCATGGTCTGCTTACCCGTGTCTTGATCCTAGCCTATTTTCCTCGTTTTGCCTGTTTCTCTGCCTGCCCTGGAATTATTGTCTGTCTTTTTGGATTACCTGTTCGCCTCGCTCACTGGATTACATTTGCTGCCGATTGACCCACGCTTGTCTCTCATCTGTGCTATACCTGTTTGCTGGTGTTCAACCCCGCCTTAGTTTGTATGACCATGTCTCTAAATCAAGCTTTGCCTATAGTCCACACACCTCCTCCATTTACTCCGTAACAGTCTGCAATTTTTGGATCATCACAGACATTCATCTCATACAAGTTACGGGTCAGGGGCCATAACATAACAGCACTGACTTGCCACCACAAAGCAGTGAGTAACATTGTTTTATTTGGCATTTTTAGCACATTTACTAAAAGCGTTAAGTGGCCATGCTTTTCATGAATCTTTGTTTTGCTGTGAAAATGTAATATGTAGTTTACATTGTCGTAAATGTGTTACCTCATTTTTCTCCATCATAAAAATTTGGACTCTTTCTTTTTCTCTATCTTCCATTTTCTCAATTTTTACACAAACAGCAATGTTGATACTTCAATCTGTGACAATAAATGCAAGCCTGATATGAAACAAAATTACAAATAGCACATAGTATTTAACATAAGTTTTGTTTTTAAAATGTTGCCTTTATTAAATGTATAATTTTTACATCATATTATTTAACTACATCACCAGGTATTACTAAAAATATATAGTATATGCAGCGGTCTTGGAGATGTATAAACATAAATACAAAATGAATAATGTAGTCAGAATATTTCCTGATTTTTTTTTTTTGTCAAAACTTTTTTATTTTTTGTATATTCTTTCTAAAACTTCTAGAGATTTTATAGCGTAATAAGTGCTACTAAAAATATCTGCTTAAATGATCCAATTAATGCTTACAATTAATTCCAAGAGTCTGATGTTAGCATGTTGCTAAGTGATTGACTCCCTCTAATAAAGTAAAAAGAATGTATGTAATATGAAAATGGGGTGAAATAGTTTTTCATGGTGTAAGTGTGGTGATGTCTAAAATGCTGTCTAGGTTGGCATTTCAAACCATGCCTGCATCTCTCCACTGTACTGTTTTAGGCAAATGTTGCCACTGAGAGTGGAAGTTTTACTCGAACGCTTAGCACGGAACCTGCTGCAGGTACGAGCGGCTGATGGTGACAGTCAGACTTCATGAAGGGTGTGTTGTGTTTTCACTGGATCACTGTGTGTGTGCAGGACATGGTGTGGAGCTGGTATACGCATTTACCCTCCATCGTACAGAACGCAGAGCAGCTGGTTAACAATGCAGAGGAGTGTCCTGATGCCTGCAGAGATGATAAGAAACATGAGGGTGATGTGGTTAATGGTGAAATAATGATTTTATTTTAAGTAAAATAGAGTAGAGTTTATAGTCATAGAGTTTAAAAAATAGACTACACTGCAAACAAATAAATAGTTGACAAAAAAAAAGCTTGAAAAAATAAATTGTCGATGTAATTTATTTTTTATAAAAAAAAATTCTGTTTCCTGGGGACAGTGATTACTTAATTTCCAGTGACATGACTATGTACAGCGTCAACAGACAACAGTGTAGAACATCACCGCTGGTCTTAATCAAGGCATATCTTTTTGATGGTGTTTTTTATGCTTTTTAAACATATTGTTTTTGTTTTTTTAAATTTCCTAACATTTCTGCCAAATATTACTTATAAATGTTTATATAGGTGCGTTCACTACCTGTCAATGTTTTTTTTTTTTTTTCTGAAATATACTAAAGAATGTTTTTTTTCTTTTCAAATACCGTGTTCTATTGGTATATCTTTGTCTAGTTGGGACAACATTTAGGGTAATTCTGTTGGTCTGACAAGGGTTTTATGTAGTTTTTTTTTTTTTTTAAATGTTTAGAAGCATTGTTGGTCCTGCTGTTGTGCACAGGATCCTTCAGTGTTTATTCAGTTGAACTGGATATGGATGGGATCTCAATCATTCAGATAAGCTCTACACATCCTAAACAAGAGCAGACAACAATTCTGAGTGCTTCATAAATAACTAAACTGATATTATTTCAGTAAATATGACAATTTCATTTGTTTTCTTTTAATGTATAAAACTTTTTAAAAAGCACAGCATGTACAGCATGCAAGGGTTATTCCCCTCTAGATGTGAAAGTTATTTTCAGGAAGTGGCTGAATTGTACTCAGACATCAAGAAAGAAGGAAAGAAAGAAAGCTGGAGCATCAGACCTACTAACAGGCAGGAAGTGAGTCTAGACCAAAACACTTTGAAAGTACGTTGCAATATTTGCATGTGAAGACTCATGGTGGAACTATATTTGTTAAGCTCCAAAGCAAAATGGACATAGGTAAGTGTTTCACTCAAACTCTTAACTCAACCGTTATGAGACTAAACATGTTTTAACATTGTTTACTGTTGCTGTGAGATACTCTTACTACTTTCACTTTCACATTGTTAAAGGCAAGCTTTTTGATCTGTTTAATAAAAGACAATTGTGCTTGTTTTTCATAAATCTTCAATGAGTAGTCAATAATTATTTCTACTGGAAAAAGTAAACGTAATATAGTTGTTTAATGAACACTAAACAATGATAATAAGCAAATGGGTTTTCCTTAAGTGTGCACAGGCACACGCGAGAGGGGATTTATAAGATCTGTGTGTAATTGTCTTGTAATCTGTTAAGTTTTGCGTGCTCATCTATTAAAGTAACTCATCATTATTTTTGTTTAATAGGGCTTAATTCATGCACTTATCACACATAGGCTCATTTTATTAAATATTAGCTTATACTTTTAAATAATGTAGACTGTTAATTTAAAAAATTAAGGATAGTTGGGTGTTGCACCTATACAAATGGGACCCAGCTGACCACCTTATTCACATTTTACATAAAGGTGACATCCAATTCAAGGACTGTGGCCAAACCAGCCGCAATTTGAAACACACAGCCAAGCCTACATTGTGCGTTTGTTATGGCAGTTTCAGATAAAGCAGAGATGCGGTTTTAACAGGATGTCTTATGTTTTGAGGTTGAGGATGTAACCTTATTATCTAAAAGTGAGCATCTAAGCAGAGTCTTTGATGGTGTCTTCTTTTAAATATTGTCTTTCTGTATTTCTCTTGAAAGTCGTTCATCCAAAAATTAAAATTCTGTTTGTTTACTCCTGCGTTTTTCAAAAGCATATACATTTCTTTCCTTTTTTAAACACAAGAAGATTTGTTTATAAGTGCTGATGGGGATTTCTCAAATAGTGGCAATGGATTTTAAAAACTGTCAAAACAATTGGCTTTTCAGATATCTCTTTCTGTAACTACGTTTCTGTACTTTATTTGTCATTATGATGCATTTCATTTCAGTACATTTAAATTACATTGTTAAGATACACAATTTTACCAATTTAGTTAAAGTAATGGCATTTTCCTCCACAAAAAAAATAAAATTATGAGGATTAATTTGGCCTTTAGATAAAATTTTCTGTGAAGGTCAGATGACAGCTGGGCAAAGATTCCCCCGAGGCTTCTTGCCCCAGAGGCAGGTGGGCATTTTGCCCAATGGTGGGGTAAATTGGACCCCTTTCATAAATGTAATTTTTATGCATAATGCATCTACATCAGTGGTGTGCAGTGGTCTTCTGAAATGAGGAGGCAAAGTCCTCAAAGTTTTTGTATTAATCAAATGTAAATTCATGTCCAGTCACATTTTCTTAGTTAAATATTACTTACAGAAAGGAAGAGACAGGATTTTTTGCATGAACCAATCACAGCCGATCACAAACAGTCATATCCAATCATATCGCCATGGAGGCATGCCTCCTCTCACGTGACTTTGCCCTATTCATTCTCAATTATCCCCAAAAAAGTCAACACACGCTTAGGGGGGTCTGTTCAAAGTCAATGTGCTCAGGGGAAGGGAGAGAGACACGGACTCCTGCTAAAACTTTACCTGCTGGTATCACTGTTGGACAATGTTTCTTTAGAAAAACAAGTGATTTATACACTTTGTAATGTTATATTTTGTAATATTGCTGGTGTTGTTTTATTTTTGTACTACAGATTTTTTTTCTCATCCAATATTTTGAGGAGACACTGCCTCCCTTGTCTCCACTGAGGAAACGCCCAATCTACATATTTATGTTAGTGGAGCATACACAAATGCTCTGCTAACATACATAGGAACACAGATATCATTTTCAAAAAGGTGTGTTTTGTTCTCTGTTTTTTGCAGGTGGCGCCCAACATCTCTCAGAGCTGAGGATTGTGTTGATGGGTCATAGATCTGCTGGTAAGAGTTCAACAGGAAACAGCATCCTGGGCAGAGAGGAGTTTGACTTGAAGAGATCTGCTCAGTGTGTGAGGAGACTTGGAGAAGTAGCAGACAGACACATCACTGTCATTGAAGCTCCAGGATGGTGGAGGAATTACACTGTAGAGATGATCCGTGAGTTACTGAAACAGGAGATCTTGCTCAGTGTGTCTCTGTGTCCTCCAGGACCACATGCTGTACTACTGATCATACCTGTGGATAAAATATTTAAAGAGATTCAGAGTAAAACGTTGGAAGGGTATCTGGATCATCTCGGTGAGAGAGTCTGGAGTCACACTATAGTGCTGTTCACTCATGGAGACTCTCTGTTAGACACATCTATAGAGCAGCACATTGAGAGTGAAGGGCAGGATCTCCAGCGGCTGTTGGACAAATGTGGGAACAGGTATCATGTTCTCGACAATCAGAACAGGAGTGACGACACTCAGATCAAGGAGCTGCTGGAGAAGATTGAGGAGACAGTGACACAAAACAACGGCTGCCATTTTGAAATCGACAGAAAGATTTTACAAGAGATGAAAGAGAGAAGAAAAGCAGAGGAAGAGAGAGCAAAAGAACGAATGAAGAGGATGAATAAGCAGAGAGAAAACATCAGATCACAAATGAGTGAGTCTAAAATATGCTTTTTAAATGGAACTACAGTGTCACAACAATAGATAGCACAACAAACATTGGTAAAATCTTGTTTTTTCTTTCAAAACCCTTTTATATGACAAAGTATTCACTTTCTGCTTTCACCTTCATTTTGTTCTATATAGTTAAATCTCCATTCAAACTGATTAATTTGCTGGAGATTTTCAGTTCTCTAAGGTAAGCGTGGGGGAACTCATTTGGGATAGAGCAGGGGTGTCCAGATTTGGGCCCTGTGCAGCTGGTTTAGCTGTACATGTAAAAAAACAATTTGTAACGTATCAGCGTTTTGGGAGCCTGAAACTGTGTCCCAGAGTTGATAAATCTGAATACGACACTCTTGCGATTTTGTGTGTACAGCCAGTCCATATATTTAGTGACACAGTGATGATGAGATAATGCCGTGTTTACGGTATTTTCTGGATTGGGAAAGCTCCGGCTACGGGTGGATGAGCCCTTGGTCCTGGAGGGCCACTATCCTGCAGAGTTTAGCGCCAACCCTGATTAAACACACTTGAACCAGCTAATTAAGGTCTTACTGGGCATACTAAAACCCTCAAGGCAGGTGTGCTGATGCAAGTTGGAGCTAGACTCTACAGAACACCGGCCCTCCTGGACAGAGTTTGGACACCCCTGGGATAGGGGGACACATTGGCCAGAATATTACATTAGATGGGCTTAACGGTTAAAATTGAGTTTAATATTATTAATTACCCAAAACTGATTTTTGGAGTAGATTTACATATAACAGCTATGAGAGACATGGGTAGGTTACCACAGCCAGGGCCACATTAAGACCTCACTGGGCCCCGGGGCTATGACTTACTGCAGGGCCCCATCACAATAATTTTATATATATATATGTGTGTGTGTGTATATCTTTAAATAGAATTTTTTTTATCCTATTAATTGTTTGCATTAAAATTTGATAATTAAAAAAAAAAAGCTAGCCTTATAAAAACAAGCTTACTGAAGACAAGTAAACAGCCATGACTTACAATAGAACAGGAAAAAAAAAAAGTAATTCAGTGATTTAGTCAAGGACAGTGGGTGATTTCTTTCTAATGTTTGACACAAATGGTAACAGCATCTAGGCTGCTTTAGAGGAATACTTCAGTTCTGTTGTTCTAAACCTGTATGAGTTTCCTTCTGCTGTTAAACGCAAAAAAATATAGTTGAAACAATACTGGTAAACAAACAGTTGCTACTGGTTACTATTAAGCTACGGTAAGTATGTATGCATTTAATGTCATAGAACCAATTGCAAAAATACATACAGTTGAGTTCAAAAGTTTGCATCCCCCTTTCAGAATCATTTAAAATGTTATTTTGCCAAAATAAGAGGGATCATACAAAATGCATGTTATTGTTTATTTAGTACTGACCTGAATAAGATATTTCACAAAAAAAGATGTTTACATATAGTCCACAATATATATAATAATAGTTGAACTTATATTAAATGACACAGTTCGCTGTTCTTCAGAAAAATCCTTCAGGTATCCTTCAGAGTATTTGAACCCTTTCCAACAATGACTGTATGATTTCGAGATCCATCTTTTCACAATGAGGACAACTCAGGGACTCGTATGCAACAATTACAGAAGGGTCAAAAGCTCACTCATGCTTCAGAAGGAAACGTGTTGCATTAAGAGCTGGGGGTGAAAAATTTTGAACAGAATGGAGATGTGTACATTTTTCTTATTTTGCCTAAATATCATATTTTTTTCATTTAGTACTGCCCTTCAGAGGCTGCAGAAGATAGTTGCATGTTTCCCAGAAGACAAAATAAGTTAAATTTACCCTGATCTTCAAATTCAAAAAGTTTTCACCCCCCAGCTCTTCATGCATCGTGTTTCCTTCTGGAGCATCAGTGAGAGTTTGAACCTTCTCGACATAATTCAATTATTAATCGCTGTAGTTTGTGTTGTGTAAACAGTACTGAACACTCACAAGAGAAAGATTAAATGATAATTCACACCAAGGATGATAACTATAATGTTAGCGATAAAGATGTAGTTTTAAAAATCATTCCAAATATAGAAGAACGCTAAACAAACCCCAACAAACACCAGCCTTCAGTGTCTCTTGGATCAATGTGTTAAACCTGTTAGTGTTTGTTTACAAACTATTTAATGTGATTAATACAGGCTCACCATCACATCAGTGTTCACCCTGTAGGTTTATATGTGATATTGACTGTATATTATTACTTAATTATTTTATTACACTTATATGGTGCAGACATTTACATCGTCTCAGTTCAATATGATTTTGGATCAGTGTGTTTTGTTCTCTGTTTGTTGCAGGTGGCACCCAACATCTCTCAGAGCTGAGGATTGTGTTAATGGGTTATAGAGCTGCTGGTAAGAGTTCAGTAGGAAACAGCATCCTGGCCAGTGAGGAGTTTAACCTGAAGAGATCTGCTCAGTGTGTGAGGAGACATGGAGAAGTAGCAGACAAACACATCACTGTCATTGAAGCTCCAGGATGGTGGAGGAATTACACTGTAGAGGTCAGCTCTGATTTACTGAAACAAGAAATTTTGCTCAGCGTGTCTCTGTGTCCTCCAGGACCACATGCTGTACTACTGATCATACGTGTGGACACTAGATTTACAGAGATTCACAGAAAAGCAGTGCAAGGACATATGGATCTTCT
>JAHKKF010501752.1:0-11517 GCA_019740295.1 Labeo calbasu
TTTTTTTCTAGAGTACTATAATAGTAATCAACAGAATAAAATGTTTTATTTTATGTATTCATTTATTTTTTCGATAACACTTAGTACATTCCCTCTGTAGTAAGTAAAAAAATGTCTTATTATTTAAAAAAATTATTATTATGTAAATTAATCATTTTTATTTTGTTAAAACAGTGTTGCGTTTATTATAATTTTAGTGGAACACAACACAATTACCGTCGCACAAACCTTATAATATGATTTGTTCAGTTACGCTAACCTACAATATTGCTGTGAAGTCCTGTTAATTGGCTAATAAGAAAATTAAATACAATAAATGAGATTACACACCCAAAAGGTTCAAGTGCCTAATATGAGGCCCACAAAACAACTTGAACCCCTGAAGCAAGATCCAGATGTTTAACGAAGCAGAAACCTAGCCTGAGGTAATGGCCAGCTGTTGATAGTAGATACATTCTGATAGACAGAGTGTGAAAACAGAGAGGGGCGACTGGTCAGAATGGGCCTCTTTTCTTTTTCCCCAGCTTCTGTAACAGATGGCTGGCCTGAGGTGTGGATTTTTGCAAAGCCTCTCTCTCTTTCCCTCACTCAACAGGATTGTTACATCTTCACAGCTAAAACCTCCTCTAAAATCCTTAAAACTGAAAAACACTAGTTTTTGGCATCATATTATATAGATAATTCAATCTATTTATTTCAAAAACATTACAGCAAACCCAAAACGTGTGTCAGCTGATTTCCATTCCACCTTTGATCCGTCCTGTAAAAGTTCAGCAAGTAATTAATGATACTGTGGCCTGTAGAAGGTCACACAAAACATGTCAGAGAACCAAAGGCTTCCTACCGAGAGAAACTAAATCACCTGCATCCCAGACATGAACCCAACCTAACCCCTTCTTCAGGGCTTTACAGCACACTAATAATCACCGGCATCAAAGGCACGCCGCCGCTCAGATTGTAATGTCTCTCTAATGACTTTAAAAGGGTCTTTTAATGCTTATTTTACTGTTACCTGTTGATGTTCAAACATGCTTCGTTTTTAAAACAGCATGTGCTGTTTTACGGGATGTGAAATGACATGGTTTTGAACTTCCCTTTCTGTTTTGGGTACTCATTCTGTGTGTTCGTGCGGGTCTGTTACAGGAAGAGTTTCTCGGAGGCCACAGCGGAGATCCAGGTGATGACAGGCATGATATCAGCTCAGAGGAAGTGCTGACGGATCCTGAGCTGGTCAGACATGAGGGCTTTCAGGATGAGGGCGAAGGCAAGTGAGATAAACCACCTGTTCTGGACAACTATCACGACACTGGCAGATTCACTATAAAAAGGTGCCACGGTCACAGAGAACAGATATAAACACTACAATTCAGATGTTTAGGGATCACTACGATTTTTTAAGGCTGGATTGATGAAAAATTCTGTAAAAAGTTTAATTGTGAAATATTATTCCAATTTAAAATAAACATTTTCTATTTTAATATGTTTTATTTCTGTGATGGTAAAACAGAAATAAAATGGTTAACTCCTGCGATAGTTGATTGACATGAGCATCTTACCTCAGATCAGCTGTAACAGTCCGACCTCCATTGTTTCGATGCCGGAGCAGGGATGTAAGTTAGACAAGAATAACTCAGATTGACCTATTGTTTGAGGTGTTGTGTTGCTGGATGTAATAATGAACATAGTGGTCGTTATTTACTCCCGATGGCGCTGAAGATGCAGTGGATTACATTTGTTTGTGAAGGGAATGCGCCTCCCGTTCTACATAAATGCGTCTATGTTCACGCAAATCATTCGTGATCCAGCTACACTTACAGCAGAACTGAGTATAAGGGGTTTTTTTATGAATCTCTGCAGTCACCTTTCCTAATAATGTGCTAGTTAACAAGTTTTGCGGCTAAACGCGCTAAATGCGGCTAAAGTAAACAATCTCTCAGAGCAGCAGAGAGAAGAGTGGGGCGGGGCGAGCAGAGCTCATTTGCATTTAAAGGAACAACCCCTCAGAAAGGGATGATTTTTGTAAAGCTCATTTTGACAAGGTAAAAAGGATGTTGTTTGACACAACTATTGAGAATTTTTAACCAAGGTATATTATAGACTTTTCATTAAAACCCTAAAGAATCATATCAACTTGTGAAAAATGGGCATCCGATGACCCCTTTAAGAAACCTTTCTTATTGTCCATGTTTAAAACAACTGTGCTGCTTTATATTTGAAATTTAAATGCTTGTTATTGGGAAACCTTGATTCTTTTCAGGATACTTTGATGAATAGAAAATTCAAAAGAACAGCATTTATATGAAACTGATTTTTATTTATTTATTTTTGAAGCAACATCTTACCTATGGCTTTTTGATGAATAAAAGTATTCATTTCTTTTAAAATGTGTTTTGTCATCATTTACTCACTCTCATATCATTCTGAACCTGTATGATTTACTTTCTTGTGTGAAACACATAACATTACCAGTCGAAAGTTTTTGAACCATAAGATTTTTTTAATCTCTTTTGCTCGTCAAGCCTGCATTTATTTTTTTATTATTGCATTTATCCAAAATACAGCAAAAGCAGTAATATTGTGAAATATTTTTTATTTATAATATTTATTCCTGTGATCAAAGGTAAATTTTCAGCATCATTACTCCAGTTTTCAGTGTCACATGATCATTCAGAAATCATTCTAATATGCTGATTTGCTGTTCAAGAAATATTTATTATTCTTATTATTATTGTTATCAATATTTAAAACAGTTGAGTAAATTTTTTCTTCGATTAATCGAAAGGTCCAAAGATCAGCATTTAAAAGCTTTTGTAACATTTTACACTAAAGAAAGTATAGAAATTAATACTTTTATTTAGCAAGGATGCTTTAAATTGATCAAAAGTGATGATAAAGACATTTTTAAGCAGCAATTCAGAATATTAGAATGGTTTCTGAAGGATCATGTGACTAAAGTAATGATGCTAAAAATTCAGCTTTGAAATCACAGGAATAAATTACATTTTAAAATATATCCAAATAGAAAATATTTCAAAAGTTCCCTGTTTTTGCTGTACTTTGGATCAAATAAATGCAGGCAGAAGAGACTTCTTTAAAAAACATAAAAAATCTTTTGACTGGTAGTGTATATTTAGGAAAACAATGTCTGTGTTTTTTATCTATACATTTAAAAGGATAATTCACCCGAAAATGAAAATTCTGTCATTAATTACTCACCCTCACGTCGTTCCAAACCCGTAAGACCTTCGTTCATCTTCGGAACACAAATTAAGATATTTTTGATGAAATCCAAAAACCTGGGGTCCGAAAGCTCTCATATTTCATCACAAATATCTTAATTTGTGTTCTGAAGATGAACGAAGGTCTAACAGGTTTGGAACGACATGAGGGTGAGTAATTTATGACAGAACTTTTATTTTTGGGTGAACTATCTCTTTAAATTCACTGGGGTCCAATGTTGTCTAATGGAATGAAACATTCTGCAAAATATCTTAAATAAAGATCTATCTACAGGTTTAAAATAAAATGAGGGTGAGTAAACAATGATAGCAAGTCCCCCAAATCTAGTTTCACAACAACAGGAAGACATTACTGAAGCAAAACAATTGATCTCAAACGGCACTGAATAAAACAACAAAGTGACCTTATACCGGCCTATTTGCTCAACTCTAAAGTTATCTGATTTCAAAATCAAGTGATTATTTCATTTCCTGAGATAACTGCAGCGGTCTCACAAGCTCGTTAAAGTCTTTTCGTCATATGCTAATTTTGGAAAAGCAAACACAGTGGCTGGAGGGAAAGATCTATTGTTGCCAGACTAGAGCCCGTTCAAATGCAAGCAGTCAAAATAAAATGAACTGGTTTATTATCAACAGAATCTGGAATGTAAATGCAGAGTTCAAAGCACCGGCTATTTACACTAACAATAGAGGCTCATCAAGTTAATGTCATCGTAAAATCTGTTTTATATATAATCGCAGTCCGCATTCGGTGTGAATAAACTGTCACAAAACATGCCAGCAATAGAAACGAATGTTTATGCAAGAGATTCTGAGCTATTTTTAGGTTATCAGTATGCAAAATATAATGGGATAAGTGCCAGCTAGCTCTCAGTGTTCTAGGTCAAACGGGTAAATCGTCCAGATTTGTTGATGTTATCTCAAAACACACTTGAACAACCGTGGAGTGGCTCCTAAACTTTCTTGTCCAGGTCTCTGTCTGTCGCCATGAACTTTTATCTGATGGTCATGGCTCTTTGGCTATTTGCATTTGGTTCCTATTTGAACATTACAAGGCCACGAGGAGAACCGAGTCCATTATGTGAAGTCAGACGATTCGTGCACAGGAAATGAGGGTCCAATTATAGTGACCTCAGGGGGCAGCCGGGAGACTTAAGTAAAGAAATATGGAGGATAGAAAGAAAAAGAAAAAGGAAATATTAAAAAATTGTGCATGACTGTGCATGAGTGATATTGTGAGGGTGTTTATGTCTAGTATGTGCTTTTGCGTAGAACATGTTACTTCCAGTTGGCTTGCACATATAAGGGGGTTGAGAGGGGAAACAGCCAGTTCTCCTCTGCATGCCCTTTTCCAGATGGGACTGTGTCAAACCTGCTTCATAAAATCAAAGAGCAATTTAAGCAACGGTGTAAAAACTAGGTTGCTCCTCCTACAAGTCTGGGGCTAAACAGAAACTGCTTCATTATTTCTCTGCAGAGCTGATAATATTTATTAGGTGGAGTTTAATTGAAAGTCCAGACAGCTCCTCTCTGATGGCTGGGGTTTTGAAGCTTGTTTATTAAGATAGGAAGTGATAAATACATAACAACATTCACGTATATCTGTAATATCATCTTTCAGCTTAATAACAGTATGACACAGAGGAGCCTTTGCTTTAAAAAACAGTATATGTTAGTATATTAGGTGCAAGTGCAAGAAAATACTTTGTGTTTTATTTTGCTTTTATATTTCATATAGAACAGGCAAAATTATATATACACTGCCAGTCAAAAGTTTTTGAACAGTAAGATTTTTAATGTTATTTTTTAGAAGTCTCTTCTGCTCACCAAGCCTGCATTTATTTGATCCAAAGTACAGCAAAAACAGTAAAATTGTGAAATAGTTTTGCTGTTTAAAATAAAATATATTCAAATTTTCTATTTGAATATATTTTAAAATGTAATTTATTTCTGTGATCAAAGCTAAATTTTATATGCTGATTTGCTGTTCAAGAAACATTTTGTATCAATATTAATATTAATATATAAAACAGTAAAATATTTTTCATGATTCTTTGATGAATGGAAAGATCCAAAGATTAGCATTTATCTGAAATAAAAAACGTTTGTAAGATTGAGTCAGTATAATAATATATATATATATATATATATATATTATTATTTTTTTTCAGATATATGTTGCTCTTCTGAACTTTTTATTCATCAAAGAAACCTGAAAAAAATCTACTCAGCTCTTTTTAACATAATAATAATAAATATTTTTTTGAGCAGCAAATCAGAATATTAGAATGATTTCTGAAAGATCATATGACTGGAGTAATGATGCTAAAAATTCAGCTTTGAAATCACGAATAAATTGCAATTTAAAATATAGTCAAATAGAAAACAGATATTTTAGCTAGTAAAAATATTTTAGAATTTTACTGTTCAAAAACGTTTGATTGGTAGGATATGTATACACACACACATTTTCATCATGATATTGCCTGTATAAAATATACAAATATATTTTTTCCTTGTTGCACCTATTTTTATACATTTTTATGTTGCACAGGCAATTCTTTATATATAGATTTTTGCCAACTATTTTTCTCCTTCTTGTTGCACCTAATTTTACATTCCACTGGTAAATCCATCAGCACCCACATGGAAAAAAAAATCAACCATTTTTTTCCCACTCTGAATACCAGAAAATTCATTTTCCCCACTGCATTTCCAAACACATACTACAGATCTACTCCCTCTAGTCCCCCTGCTGAGCTGGTCCCCATTCTGCATTTGCATTACATCGCGTAGATCTCATCTCCGCCTTCACTTTTGTCTGCCACCTCCATCTAGACACATAATGAAATTGTCTCGCTTGTCTACCTGATTTAATGTTGTTTAACAATGCTCCAGTCAAAGACGAATGCTGAGAGAAGGGCGCTTGAGGTGAGAACTAAAAATGGAATCCGGTGCAGCCCTCACCAGGTTGACATAGGCCCTGATGTGCTGCATAGGCGTCTTTGCTTTAGTTAAATATGGTGGTAACAAGCCAACTGAGGAAGAGTTGAAAAATCAAGGTCTGCTGTGAAGGATTGGGAACTGTTGTTTGATTCCAGTATTTTTTTGTTTTCTAAAACGATCGCGACCGAATAATGTTTTGGTTTGTCCTCACACATGCATTAATATCTAACTAAAATACAAAGTTTCCTGCTTTCAGTGTCATCAAGACAACACTACTGAATATTCAAGGCAAAACAAACAGTATCAGAGTTATCTGATTACTGAATGAATGACTACAATAAGCCAGGGTTTTTTTTTTTTGTGAATTAAAAACATACGTGGTGATGTGTAGTTCAACTCCTGAATGAATGACGAATAGTAGGTTATAGTATAATAGGAGACAAATGTGTCATTAAATAGCACTATAAAGTGTCCTCCACTTGTTTGTGACACAGTTTTATAAGCTGCAGCTCTGATTGAGCGACTACACCCACACGCTTCCCTTTTCATTCACTCCAGGAAGCCTCTCCACAGTGTTTGTTTGGGTTACTGTAGAACCACACAGCCACATGACCCGAGGTCAGATTCAATCTCCGACTCTGATCCACCCTGGTCTTGCCCAAAATAGAGTCTAATAGTATTTGCATTCTGCCCAGACCCTGCTGTATGGGTCAGTGGTGCTGGATGCAGTGAACTGAACACTCCCTTCTGGCCTGGACATTTAACAGCGCTTAGAATTTGCATTGGGATCCTATTGTGATCCAGATTCGTGCTATTGTACGGGGGGAAAGTCAATAGAAGGGACATTCACACACGGCAGAGATCAATAGACCTATTATTCTCGTGGCCGCTTGCTCCACCGGCTAACGTCTCAGTTGTTGGATAAATTCAGATTACAGAAAAAAAAACTGAATGCAGCTGTCTAGTATGAACTTTTATATTGTAAAATGATTTTGAAGATTGCCTGCAGATATTTGCATGAAGTTGAGTGTTCCTTAAAGGGATAGCTCACTCAGAAATTTAAATTCTGTCTTTGATTACTCACCCTCATGTCGTTCCAAACCTGTAAGACCTTCGTTCATCTGTGGACAAATTCAGATATTTTTGATGCAATCCGAGAGCTTTCTGACCCTGCATAGACAGCAATGCAACACATTCAAGGTCCAGAAAGGTAGTAAGGACATCATTAAAATAGTCCATGTGACATCGGTGGTTCAACCTTAATGTTATGACGCTACGAGAATACTTTTTGTGCACAAAAAATACAGAATAACAACTTTTACAGTTTCTTGTCTTCCGTGTCAGTCTTTGACACACATACATTCTTCTGCTTGTAAACAAGGCGCAGTGCAAAAATGTCACTTTTGGTCAATTTAATGCATCCTTGCTACATCAAAGTCTTAATTTCTTTTTTTTTTAAATCATACTGACCTCAAACTGATAGAGTATGTGATAAAGTGATAAACTTCATTAGCAAGTGCAAATTAGTTTTTCAGAGCATATATATATACAGCTGGGCAATATGGCAAAAATGTTGTTGTTGTTTTTTTTTTACGATTTTTAACTAGTCAACATGAAAATGTAACTACAACATGGTTCAAGTAACTTTTTATTTATTAACCCTCTAATTTAAGTAAATTCTATTCCAAGTGCACCACATATGAAGTTGTCAACATGATATAAGTGTTGAACAAATTTTTGCAGAAACGATGCATTAACTACAATGACATCTTGTACAAACTTGTCTTATAGATATTGTATGTTCAGAAATAATACGAGGAAAATGCTTTTAAAAAATCTCAAAAGTCAAGGTAATTTAAATTCAAAATGACTGAAGGTTTAACACCAGTAGACTACTTTGAACTATAAATGTTCTGTAAAAACAATGAACAGCAGCTTTCAGCCTGTCACCATGATGCAAACATGAAATATCAGACATACAGTAGTAGTTCTATAAAGTATTTTTATTCAATTTTTTCTATGTAAACATGGACGCATTTGACTTTTCCACTCGCATCTCTTCCAGCATCTCATGCATGTAACGGCGTTATAAACGGCGTCTAACGATATGAGCACGTCACGCTTAAAGTGGTTAATCGCCTGCTCCGACATGCGGTTGGATCGTTCTTTTCTCTTTACTATTATCCTTGCCATATCGTCGAAGTGTCTAATTCTATTGTTTAGTAATATTTTAATTCAAAATTGCAATTTCTCGATTTCTAAAAAATAAAATAATTGCAAAACATTTGAATTAATCAATAAAATCAGAAAAAAATACCCAGCCCTATATATAGCTCCTGACACTCTTGCTTATTCTTTATTATTAATATTTTCAGCATCTCTAGAATGATGAATTAAGTTGTGATTTAAAAATTGTCTATTTGTATTTGAAAATGAACATTCTGCCATCACTTACTCACCCACATGCCATTCCAATAATAATTTACTGTTTAATAATTGAATAATTTACTAATTTATAATGTGTCTATGCAGTTACAGTGAATGGGGATTGAGTCGTTCAAGCTTTAAAAGTAATGTTTCGTCACCTTGGAGTTATAAGGTTCTATCTGACGTTTTTGTCAAAATTGAGTTATTCACATTCTTATTCTGTGACAACTTATTTACATTATGTGATATTTCTTTTGTAAGCTGTGTACATTTTCAGCCTGTTTTTTTAGAAAACAAAAAAAGGTTCTATGTACAGAAGTCTATGGAACCCAAAAACTTTGAAGCTCAATATCTCACAACTGCTCAGAATGCAGATAGAACCATATAATTCCAAGGCGGCGATTTGTTTATTATTTGACCCTTCGCAGGAAATTTGATTGTCAGGTGATCTGACCAATCTTAATGCCAAATCTGCCATTTTTGTTCAACAACCAAACCAAACAGGAGAGTAGATTAACATTGGTGTACTTGAGAAATGCTGTGTATTGAGGTCTTTCTTTAAAACAAGATACCTTCTGATGTTTGTTCATGTTTATTTCATGCTATAATAACTAGTAAAGAGAAAGAGATGATTGGTTCATGTGCCACTTAAATTGAGGCGCTACAGCGATCTGTCACAACACATTAAAGAGCAACAAAATGGTTTTTATTGTTTAAATTTCTTAAAAAAAAAAAAAAAGTCAAAATTTGAAAGCTGAGACTTTGTTTTAAATCTAAACCAACCTGCTCTGTCTTGTCTGTCTGTGCATTGTCAGTTTGCTCTTTGCTCCATGATAAAATGATATGTGGCATCCTCATTCATTGAAATCGTACAAAAAAGAGTAATTATTAATATTTGTAAACCTGGACCAAAAATACATTGTGTGGGTCAAAATTACAGATTTTTCTTTTATGCCAAAAATCATTAGGATATTAAGTAAAGATCATGTTCCATTAAGATATTTTGTTAATTTCCTACCGTAAATATATCAAATCTTAATCTATAATTAGTAATATGCATTGCTAAGAACTTCATTTGGACAATTTTAAAGGTGATTTTCTCAGTATTTTGATTTTTTTTGCACCTCCAGATTTCGGATTTTCAAATAGTTGTTTCTCGGCCAAATATTGTCCTAACAAACCATACATCACTGGAAAGCTAATTAATAAATATATATATATATATAATTATCTCCTTCAGTGTTCTACAGAAGAAAGTAAGTCCTACAGGTTTGAAACAAAATAAGGGTGAGTAAATGATGGCAGAATTTTTATATTACGTCAAAGACTGCCGGCCTGCCCCGTAAGCACTAAAAATTGGAACTCATTTATTAGAATCAATTCCAACCAAAATGGAAACACTTCAGCGTCCTCTCCCCTCTGTCACTCTCTCTTCTCAGACTAGGTGCAGCTGTGGACCTCTTCACCTCAGCCTGGCACTCGAGGTCTGCACCCCTGCACGACGAACAATGGAGGTATTAGAAGGCCCTGTTAAGCTGCAGCCCTCTTCAAACAGGCAGCCAGCATGGTACCAGATCCAAGCCCTCAGCAGCTGTGCTAACCCCCATTCACTTCACTGACAGAAATCCCCGCTCTCCATCCCAAAGACTGCTTAATGCAGGGCTCTCTCAAGTGAAAAGAGTGTTTCTTATGTCTTTATTATCTCAGAAAAAGGACACACAGATTCTTTTTGTGCCAGTACACTTTCATTTGCCAAAGGCAAGCAGTCTCATTTTTTCTGAAAAGGGTATCAAAGAGAGAAAGGGGGTTTTATAACAAGCCTGTAGCAGAGCGAGCAGGTCTCGTAGCCTGAAACGTCTTATGTTTCACTGCCTCTTTTCCTGGTATCTGACGCTGGGCTGCCCAGCCTCCATGGTAATTAGACTGAAAATCCTCCAGTCCCTGGCCCCTGCATAAAACTCTCTTTGATGGGGAACTTGATTTCCTCAACATTTTTTTTTTTTTTGGCTAAGTTGGCTTGTGCCCATATCAGTCATCCTCACCCCATTCCTTATTGGATTTTGACCTACTGTACCAACACACTTGTGACACTCTGCCCTGTGCTGGTACACAGAAACCAGTTGGACATGCTCTATAAATCATCGCCCACATCCTTCTAGAGGAGAATGGAAAAATAAAATCGCAGGCAGGCCTGTAGCCCTGGGAGGAAGGAGGCACAACTGGAATGCATTCTGCCAAAGGAACAGGGGATATTAAATACATATCAGCAGCTGGAAGTGTTTAGATATGTAGAGGAAAGGTGTGTATGTATGCAGTGAATGGAAACAAGTTATAACAGATAAGGACTGCATTACATTGATCTTACTCAATATTATTATGCAGAATGCCTGAGTTAGACGGCATGCATTGTAAAACCTTAAAAATAAACTTTCAGATATAGAAAAAAAAAAAAAAAAAAAAAGACAACAAATATATTTGTAATAGGGATGTTAATGAAGTGTATACACCACTTACTTTTCCTCAGATATTTTAAAATATTCTCAGTCTAAATGTATAATATTTATATAGCCCAAATATTTGTTAAGATAACATAAATAAATCATTTTATAACTATAACAATATATATTTTTACATTTATAAATATACTGGTGATAACGTTTTTTGTTTTAAATTTTAAAACTTGGCAATATTATTTTGCCATGTATATTGACATTTAATATAATATAATGTAATACTATATAATAATTATTTCATATGTTTATCAGTACATATACATTGTCAGTCTAAATGTATTATATTTATATAGCCCAAATCTATTATTCATTCAAAATAATAATAATAATAATAATAATAATAATAATAATAATAATAATAATAATAATAAAATTATGAATGTATATTTTTT
>JAHKKF010501755.1:0-20638 GCA_019740295.1 Labeo calbasu
CTCATAATTATGACTTAAGTAAATCATAATTTCAACTTTTTATCTCATAATTATGACTTAAGTATGTAATAATTTAGACTTTTTAATGAATTTTTTTCTTACGTGGTGGATATGGGCTGCCAAAAAGCCCCTTCTATGTTCACACCTTAGATTTGACAGCAGCCATGATTTTAATAGTTGTAGGTTACCAGTAACACTGATCAGCTGAAAGTGAATTTTAAAAACTAAAAAAAAACAAGCATCTAGAGGGATTTAAAGCAAATAGGCATGCTTTAAAAGCCATTTCATGAGGTTAGACAAAAACAAACCATACATACAAAGCAAAAACAACAAAAATCCATCTATTCTTGTGTGAGATAGTTCATACAATCTTTTCATTTTTGTCTCTGATGTACCGTGATAGTACCGTTCTGCTTGTTCACATTATGCCCATAATGTCGGCCCCTACTGTGATGGGCATAACTGCAGGGGTTCCAGATAACACTTTACAAGAAAACACAGTTTCTTCAACTAAGCGGTTTGCAGGAAACAGGGAAGATAATGTCGGTAAAGCTTTGTCATTGTTGGAGCAGATGCTCTTGCTGCACCGTAACACCCAGACTGTCTGTTAACACAGCATGACACAGAACGAGAGGAAGAGTTTGCTGCCAAACATGCTTCCTCATTTGCATCACACTGACAAGGGAACATGTTACACGCCATATAATGTATTTGCAATGATTGATGGGCTCTATACAACATAATGAATATATGAGTACACAAAATGAAGATAAAGATACTAAAAACGTTCACCATAAATGGTTTAAAGATCCAATTCAATGGAAATTTCTGGCTTTTAATTAAAGCTTGTTAGTATTAAGGTCATCTGTTTGCTGGTGTACTCCTAAACACTGACAAAATTCAGTTTTTAAAGAAATATTCCAATATACTGATGACTCATGTTGCACTACACAGATTTTGGGCAGTAATCGGATCACCTGAGACGGATCTTAACACCATGAGCAAACAGGGTCATAGAGTGTAACTGCTAATGACTCATTTTTTCTTCAAAAATGTGTATTCTACGTCAGGCCATAAAAGCAGTGTAATTTGCCAGCAATTTGGTCTGTAAAGAATGAAGTGTTCTCACCTAATTAGCAATGAGGGTGCTGCAAACCTCTCCCGTCCCTTCATTAATCTGTCAAGCAATTACCCTGCAGCTTTGGTCATGCAGTTGGTGTGCCTTGACTCTATTATGCTGCTGTTCTGGTCAGATCAACAATATGAAGCTTTTCTGTATGGACACACAAATGGCGCAATGTGTTTCTGTTGGGTTTCTCTTCACTCATTGCTCTGGGGATGAGCAAGGAAACCTTCAGTAGCATTCTGAAAGAGATTTTTCTGTAGGGTATATAATTATAATTATATAATTATGCCAGTAGGTGGCGACAAGTGACAGTCTTTATGAGTGAGTCAATGAATCATTCACTGAACTGATTTGTTCAAAATACTGATTCATTCAGTAACAAATGTGGCCCGGTCCCAAATCACACCCTAAACAATTTTGTGACGTAATGTCGTTTTAACTGATGGGTTAGAAGATAAAAAAAATCTGTTCAGATTTTAAAAGTCTTGTAGTGTATGCCAGCCTTAAGTCACATAACAATGACAACATGATGAATGTAGTACACCAGGATTACATTCATACTACACAAATCGTAATATATACAATGTTTTTTATACAGTCACAAAGTAATTACGTTTTTGGATGCAGCTACTGTCTTTATGAGGAAATAATTTAATATTTCACTGAACTGATTTATTCAATCACTGATGTGTTAAGGAACAAAATAAGTGACTGTCATTATAAGTGAGTCAATTAATCATTGAACTAATCCATTCGTTCAAGAACACTGATTCATATACAAAACAAAAGGCTAGGTGTGTCCAAAATTGCATACTGTCTAGTAAGTACTACAACTGGTTTGAAACCATCTTTGCGACCATTAAACAAAAAAATTACACTTTATTTTAAAGAAGTCCACTTCCAGAACAACAGAAAATGTACTCACCCCCTTGTCATCCAAGATGTTCATGTCTTCCTTTCTTCAGTCGTACAGAAATTGTGTTTTTTGAGGAAAACATTTCAGGATTTTTCTCCATATAATGGACTGATATGGTGCCCCCAGTTTTTAATGAAAATAACCGATCGTTTCGCTAGATAAGACCGTTCTTCCTCGGCTGGGATCGTTTACAACCACATTTGGGATCGTTTGAAGCTGCATTTAAACTGTATTTTGGAAGTTCAATCTCGGGGCACCATAGCAGTCCATTATATGGAGAAAAATCCTGAAATGTTTTCCTCAAAAAACACAATTTCTTTACGACTGAAGAAAGGAAGACATGAACATCTTGGATGACAAGGGGGTGAGTACATTATCTGTAAATTGTTGTTCTGGAAGTGGACATCTCCTTTAAGGTGTCCTTGTTACAGTTTAATTATACATTTAAGTACTGAGTAGTATTAATTAACTACATGTATTTACTATATGGTTAGGGTTAGGATTAGGGTTTGTCTTAGGGTTACTTGCATGTAATTATGCATAATTAATTGTTATTATAATAGTAAGTACATGTAACGTGTAACAAGGACACCTTAAAATGAAGTGTTACCAAAAAATTGTATATAGCAGAAGTCACCAGACCTGGTCCTGGAGGGCCGGTGTCCCTGTAGAGTTTACGTCCAACCTTTATCAAATACACCTGAACCAGCTAATCAAGGTCTTACTAGGTATACTTGAAACTTCCAGACAGGTGTGTTGAGGAAAGTCGGAGGTAAACTCTGCAGGACACCGGCCCTCCAGAAACAAGTTTGGTGACCCCTGGTATATAGTATGAATATGGGTATGGGTATATGAGTATGAATAAAATTTGGATGTAATACATCCACCATGTTGCCACTGTCACATGACCAACCAACATCAGTTGCGTCAGTTCACTGCCATTTACAAATCCTCTCCCGTTGCCTCGTAGGATAGTAAAGCGTCCACTGAACGGGCACTCCAGAATATCAGGAAAAGTAGTAGGTAAGCCGTACCTTTTTCTCCTACTGTTTTCTAAATACTATGAATTCAGCATAACAGTGGGAACTTTTTTGCAAGATGCGAAATACATACCGCCATATACATTACGTGTGGCGAGTGGCGCTAATAGAGTGTTCAGTTTTTTCCCACTGGAACACACGAATGTATATGGTACGTTTTGCGACATTGGTTTTGTACGTGTCACCATAGCTCTGACTTGGAATGTCCGTTGAGTGGCGCTATAACTCTAACGCTCCATGATGTTTTAAAATAACGTACCATCTGCCCTAAACCTACCCTATGAAAAAATGCAATCGCAAGCATACCGTTATAGTTTGTTTTTCGATCTCTCATCTTTCAGCTCTTTCATCGTGAGTTATGTTTTTCACAGGATTCGTACCCAAAGATTTCTGCATCCTAAGTCTAATTCCACTGCGTCTGAGCAAGCTTGTTACATCCGGAAAGTGAAACATATGGAGCTGCAATCATAACTGTGTACGAAAATGTTTGTAAGTGCTTGCTGTTTTACCACCTCTAGTGTTTATTTCTGTTAAAAAATGCAGTGATATGTACTTATTGGTATGCATTTCGCATCTTGCGAAAAAGTTTCCACAGGTACATTTTGGTTATGATATCAGATATAGTTTTCGCCTACTGTTCTATGAATGCTATAAATTTAGACATACTATCTTCTGCCATACTATATTGTATGAAACCAGGCATATTCGAACGCAGTTCATGGAACAAGTTCATGGAACATTTACTAAACCAACTTGTTCAAAATCACTGATTTATTCAGGTAACAACACTATTCTTGTTTCTCAGAAGAGGACATTAGTCTCTCTGCTGTCACCTTTTAAAAAAAATTAAAAATTAAAATGGCAGTGAATGAGGGTCGAGATTTTGAAACCCAAAAAACTGCATTCATCCATCAAAAACAATGCTTCACACAGCTCCAGGGGGTTAATAAAGGCCTTCTAAAGCAAAGCTATGCATTTTTTTAAGAAAAATATCCATATTTACAACTTTATAAACTGTCGTACGTGTGTTCACAAGAGTACCATTCCAGTGGATGATGTGACAATAAGTTTTCAGATTTATGTGTATATCCGGTGTTTTGTTTTGCTCCCTCCACTCCTTACGGTTTATAAAATTTTCAATATAGATATTTTTCTTACACAAATGCATCGCTTTGACTCAGAAGGCTTCAAAATCCCCATTAACTGCCATTATAAAGCTTGGAAGAGCAAGGATATTTTTTCATTTAAGTCCGATGGTATTCAGCTAAAAGAAGCTAAAAGTCATTTACACCTGGGGTACTTTTAATTTTTGGGTGAATTATCCCTTTAACTAAGGATTATATACTGTTAAGGGCGAGGTGTTTTAATGATTTGTATAGACATGGTTTATATGTACCCATCAGCTGCAGCATGCACTCACATCGGATAGATTGGTTTTCACACCTCTGTCTTTTCAGACCCCCGTCCCCTCAAGCTTGGGCCCTAACAACACACGCACACTCATCTACCACAGCAACAATTACCCCGGTGTCAGAAAGACACATAATAATCATGTAAATTAGCCAGTGCCGTTGGACTTGTCGTAGCATCTATTTGCCTCCGTTAACACCAGTGCAGCAAAAGTCTATTATCTTCCCGAGCCAAAATGGCTGCCGGCCAATTTGCTGGGTTTTTCTATAACAGACTTGATGGGACACATATAAATTACTGAAAATGTATTTGCATGTAGAGCCAAACTCTACAGCACAACAAAGAAAGTGGCTTATGTTGCACTTCTGCTTTTTTCCACACCTGCAATGCAAAACTTTCTCTGTCCTTTCAAAGAATGCAGCAGTGTCTAATGAATAATCATCTGCTACTAATGTCCTCTGCAGGGAGTCAGGCTTAATAAAAGCCATGATGGGATTGCGAAAATGAGATACAATCTAATTAGAGCTGATGTGGAAATCTGACACATCACCTGCGATTTGGCATCCATCATTTCAATAGGTTTGCATGCAGACAAGGACAACTGTGAGGGCGTCAGTCTGTCTTTCAGTTAAACAGCACTCGAAACTCATAAAGGTGAGTGTTTTTTCCTCCACTGTGTGTGTCTCATTTTTAGACATCTGTTGACTGTTAATGGGATTGTGGAGGGCTTTCCATCCATCATCCACAGCCGCACTGTGTCCTTCCATCCCTGAACAGCATCTGTGTTTCAATACCCAAACCCATGAAGGTTTTCACGCTGGAATACTTTCAAACTAACCTGGAGCCATGTAGTATTTACTTCAGAGCGCTTGGAACAGACGCGCTTGGATTTGAAACACAGAAACATGTTATTGTTTTATCATTCCTGTCAGAATGGTTCAAATTTTGCAGCCGCCAGAGATTAGAAATCACAGACGCACATGTTTGAATGCCTCAGTCTAAGACGAAGCTCCTGACATTTGAAGACACCGAAAATTGGTTTGTTTACAGAATCGCAACGATTTGGCAGACAGCAAAAAGACTGGAGGAAACGCTGCAAAGTGATAAACAAATATAGCACAAAAACAACATTTTGTCATTGAGACATGCAAGATTATCACCTTCTCGCACAATTATCTCACAATGTGAGATTTTCCATACAAATTACTCGTGAGGAACGTTTCCTCCCACTTTCCAAACACACCAAGCTGTCTGACATTTCCCTCTGAGGGAAACCCGACACTTGGCTTTAAATCTGCCCAACAATATAAGAAAAGAGCCTCTATTCAGCTTTTATCTGGCACTAGTGATTCACAGTGATGGTCCGATAACATGTCGTGGCATTTAGTGCCCCCGCGGCTCGGCCATGGATGCCAATGGTGGGCTAGAGGGCCTTCGATTTGCCTAGTGAGGTTAATACAAAGTGACAAGATTTTTGTCTACATTCGCTTGACACATTTCTTCCAAGCAGGGGTCTGTCAACACATCGACACGACAGAATGACATAAACAAAACCAGCCAAAAATACCTCCAGTCTGGTTGCAGGCAAATTGATCGAACAGAGCAAAATAATAAGAGAGACCTTCAAAAAGCCCTTATACCTCAAGCATCTCCTCAAGTTAATTGTAGTAATTAAATGCTTTGATTGTTTTTTACAAAAATAGATTATAGGATACATTTAAATATGCAATTTACATAATATTAAACAGTCTAGATTAGAATTAAATATATATTAATAATAAAACATTTTATATATTTTGATAATACTGTGATCTTTTTTTACAACTACATTTTTGCATTTTGCATGTTGATTTGAATGCAAAAAGGATATTTTTAATGCTTGTGTGTGTGTGTTTTATGAATGTAATAAACATTAAAAGCACCAATTTTACATTATCTTTAAAATATATTAATAAAACAAATAAATATAATTTATTTCTAAAGATTTGATTAAATATGAAATGATTGGTTTTTAACCTGTCACCCATGTACTCAGAGGGAGGCCTAAGTTTACTTCATATATACATATACATACATATATATACACACACACACATATATATATTTGTTTTTTTTTTTAAACCTTTTTATATTTTTTAAACAAGTTTAAAACCTCAAAATTCATCACCTTTTTAAAATCTGACATTGCATTACTATTGAAATTGTACTTCAAAATCATATTAGAAAATGCATTTGTTTATGAATTATAAATATTTAGGTTTGGATAGTGCACTTTTTTTTCTCGTCTATGTTCAAAAATGGGGGTGACAGTTAAAGGGTTAAACATATGAATAATATAATTAATAATAAAAGATATTAATATGATATTTCTTTAACAATTGCTTTCTAATAAATGTTACATAGTTGCTTTTAATGTAATGCATTTTTAAAGTTATTGCCCTTGTATCTTCAATGATTTTACCGATTTGCACAGTTTTTTAAACTATCCAAGCCGTCTTGTGTCAATGAAAGTTAAAATTTACATTTAAATTAATTAAAATGCATTTATTTCTCAAAAAATGTATTTACATTCTAACAAATTTAAGGGAACCCAACTCAAGAAAACAAGTTAAATCTATGCCTGAATAAATAAATAAATTAGATAAGGCTTCCACACATGATCAAATGTTTTAGTTCACATCTAATAATACTACAACATAATTCTGATCAAAGCATGAGCATAATTTTTCTGTCACAGTGCATAAGCAAAATCCGTGGCAAATCCTATTTTTATCTCTCGGGGACACTGAACAGTTATTGCCAAAGTAATTTTCTTAACAGTATCTTCTCATAGGAATCTTTGGCAGGCAGTGCTGGCAGTTTTGGACTTAAATAATTATTCCCTCTACAACCCACACAGGAATGCAGTCAAACCATGAGAGATGCTATCCTGAGAGTAGGTCATTTTTAACTTAACACCAGCCTGGCTCTATTTCACAGGTGTTTCTGAGCCAAAATAAAGGCATTTTTCATTTAAATGAGATACTCATTCATAAAAACACCACGAATAATAACATAATCCACTCTACTAGCAGCAAAACCATAAATCTAAACAAAAAGACTGGTCATTACCAGAATCCTTGTGGTTGTACTCTTGATTGGAGATGAGAAAGAGGAACTCCTCACAGGTGTTGTGGTCCAGCCGTGGGCTGTCCTGCGTACAGAGGTCAACTATGAGAGACACTGCCTTCTGACAGATCATGTCATGCCCCTTTCCGGCAGCAGTCATGCTCCTTGACGCATCCTCGGCGTTACTGCCTCCTCCAGCGGGATCCGAACACACCCCCTCTCACCCACAGCGCTGCTGAAACACCCACATGAGCGCAAGTTTCTCCTGCTGCTGATTCTTATTGTTCCTCAAGTGCGTGTGCAAGAATGTGTGTGTGACAGTTTTTGTTTGTGCATTTATGTGGGTGTATCATGCAAACGTGTGTGTGCAGTGCTTAATGATTCACTAACGCCCCCAGGTATTCCAGAGACGGCGTTATTGCATCACATTTAATCTCAAGATCCACAAATGAAATGCAACAAATGAGTCCAGTGGCGCAAAAGGGAGGCTGTGATTATATAGCACTGAGCATCTGCCTCCTTCAGCCCCTCTTTGCTCTCCGCACCCCCGCCCCACACCAGTCCCTGTGCTCTGTAATGAAAAGCCTCTCATTATGACCATTGGGCTTGTTTTTCTCAGGTCGATGTGTCCCTCAGTGCCTCCTCCTCCTCGGAGGCTGTCCTCAGAGATCAGAGCCCTGTGTGCATACGTGTGAGCAGACGGAATAGTGTGTTCTTGTGTATGTTCCATTTGTCTTTAATGACGCTTCTGTAGAGCGACTGTGTGGATGATTCATTACTCTAATTTCAGTTTTATCATGACTGTAACTATATGTGGCTGCTTGCAGTTAAAGTGTTTACATATTCACTGCCGATGTGATATATGGAGATTTTAATATGCTCAGAGCACTCAGTCAACAGCTGTGTTAAATTCATGCAACTGAACTGCCAAGAAGAATCAGCGTTGATGTATTTTGTATCTGTAAATAAAAACAGAAATAGAAAGATATAAATATAGACATGTCATTATAAAACATTTTTTGTTTTGTATTATACAAAGAATTCAATTATATAAAATAATGTCTTATATAATGTCTTATTTTTTAAAAACACTCTTTTGTGCGGAACTACTTTCTTCCCCTACGGATTAAATCTTAAATTGACAGTTGAAATGACAATTCGAAAACGTCACTTTAGAACTATTAAGTAAGGAACGTTCAGTTCCATAGTGAAAGCTTACTGTATTACTGTATTAAAAGCTCACTGTATTATGTAGAGTATTATTCGCGAGAGATGGACTGAGCAAGTGCAATTATTACCTGCGTCTGATAAGATTCAGCTTAATGTCATATTCACAATAAAACATTAGTTTGAATGTCCACTGCGAAAAAGCAATATCCGATTAGGGTGATTTCCGATCACAGTGCTGCTCAGTGTATTTGTTGGCTGCGTCACAAGTTGTTATGTAAAGTAGAAATAACTTACTTGTTTACAACCATGTTTCAGTCTCTTTCAAAATAAGGCTACATTCTACATTAATCCGGACACATTTTGAAAACGGAGTTTTCGTTTTAAAACGCTTTCCGTTTTCAAGTGTTTTCCAAATGTTTCTCATCCACACTGAAACGTAGGAAAACGTTAAATTCGCCATACTACGCATGCGTAAAAACTCACTTAGCTGATACAGACATAATAAGTTTTAAGGCAATTCTGGCAGGATTAATTTATTTACGAAAATATCTCATCATTTATTGACACGCGCTCTCACGTTTGATCTATAAAGCAGCTGCCCTCACGTTTAGCTGCAGAAGTCAGGACAGCAACTGAGTACATTTTCTGTCATCTTTTTAGGACTGTAATGTGATGAGTGTACAAATATATCTTTAGCAGCAGTGTGAAAGTGAATAGCACATAACAGCCACAATTACCGGTATAAACATATATCTATTGGTACAATATGCGTCACATGAATAAACATGCGTCATCGTTTTCAAAAGCCTCCGTTTTCACAGTCCACAGTGCAACGGAAAAACAGCATTTTCAAATTTATCCACTTTGGAGAGCGTTTTCAAACAGCTCCGTTTTCCTTGACCAAAAATGCCGTCTCAGTGTGGACGGAAGGCCAAAAAGAGAGAAAAAGATGCGTTTTCAAACGAAAACGTATTAGTGGGGCCATGGCCTAAAAGTCCTACTGCTGACTCACTCATAAGAAAAATCGTCTTTTGTCGCCATCTAATGGTGGAATAATGTAGCTAAAATCACCATTACGCACCAAAATGCTAAATACAGTTGTTAAATGCTAGCCTACTATTATTTATATAAAATATTATTTATTGAATAATAATATTTAATAAACATCAACAGCCATCATAAAAGTTGCTAAGCAATTCAGTCAACGGTACAAAGGCAGTGCTGATATACAGCAATACATTTACATAATAAATAACGTGATGAGATTTTGCCCTCAGCCAAAACTATTTGCTCTGGAACAAATAATAGATTAATGAGACCAAAGACTGCCTGTTAGACTTATCCAAAATGAATTACATCTTATGTTTAACCACTATAGATACATCAAAGTCAGTGGAAAATTCCAGAAGATCTGGCCGAGGAAAGGCTGCTGTTGGTGGGTTCATGAGCGATGAATGGTCGCTGATGCCCTGGAGCTCACATCAAAACATCTTAGCAAATGTACAAACAGACGTTATTTTTGTTAACAAACCGCATATTTTAAGTCTAAACAAGTACATTCTTGCCTAAAAAACTATTAAAACTTCATTCTGTGACACAAAAACAGTATAATTAATAAAATTATAGTGGATTTGGGCATCCGCTCAGAAATATCACAAGCGGAGTGATACAAATGGTACAACTGTTGCAGCTCTGTTATCTCTAGAATATCACACTCCTTAAAAGGCTCTTAGCCAATCAGATTCGACAACACATTCTCATTTCCAACTCGTCACATATTGACGCTTGGTCAGGACCCTTTAAGTCATTCTTTGCTTTAAATAAGAAACCCTTGGCATTATCATGCTGCCGCAAAAGGCACTGGGAATTTTACCGTCATGATTAAATTATATATTGGGTAATAATATTGCCATTTTTGCATATATGTTGGTGTGGGATTTTTCAATGTAAACAGTCACAACAGTTTTATTTACATTACATTATTTACACATTTATGAGCGTGTAACCCAACCCCTGCCCCTAAACCTACCATTTGTCAATGAAACAGAAGATATAACAGGCAGATACAGCTACAGTCATAATTTATTCATAAAGTATTAATATTCCAAGTCTTCTGAGGCAAACTTATTGATTTGTGAGAAAAACAGACGCGCGGTCTCCGTCCGCAGTTAGAGCGCAGTCTGTCTGTGTGTAAATTAAAAAAATGGCGCCAAAAGAAGCGTTACGTCAGCCTTGGTTGTGAAATGCCATTGGCTCTTGTGTGTCTCGTGACCGTTAGCGCCATGATAATATTATATAGTATCTTTTTGAATGAGCGCGTTAACGGAGCGGGATCATTTTCAGCGATTAAAACCTTATGTTTTACTCTCTTCTTCGCATAAAGATAGCACATGGCTTCAGAAGACCTGGAATGCAGCACGACTTGTTTGTAATGCTTTTATACTGCTTATTTATGGCCAGTTTCTGCAATAAATACCTGTGACTGTACTTATATTTGCCTGTTATGTGTTTTATATTGTTCAGAAGTAGGTAAGTTTAGGGTAGTGGTGGGGTTGTATGCTCCAATGAAAGTATAAATTTATATAATATTATTCATATTTTTTACAAATGCATGCAAACCATTAAATTAAGGCGACCAACTGAAAGCGTCATGTGACAAGTTGGGAGTGAGAATATGTTGGATTCGAGGACCAAAAAGAACTGTTGTGTATACCATAGTTCTATATAATACAAAACAAATAATAATAATAATAATAATAATAATAATAAATCTAATGCACTAATGAAACTAAAAATACAATATCCATGCACCATTATCACTGTAAAAAAAAAATGTCAACCCACTAAAATGGACTAAAGTTTAATTGCAGCCTTACAAAAACAAAGTGATGACCAGCAGTAATGGGTTCACTGCACTTTTTTTAAAGACTATAAAGAAATAAAATGATTTTGACAGCCTGTGGTTAAATGGACTAAAATAAATGTATGATGATATTAAGAAAATCTTACAAGTACTGTGTGCATACACACACACACACACACACAGTATAAATATAGGCTATAATATAAATATACAATTACCATTTATTTCCTGCACATCCATTTTTGAAATACCACTTTAAGTAAAAATATCTAATATAAAACATCTAATATAAAAAATTCTGAGACAAATGGCCAGGTAAATTACAGGTCAGGTAAGCTGCAATGAATATAATTTAATCTGATTTTAAATTTCACCCCATTTTGTGTCACACACCAAAGAATATGCAGTGTGAAATCAATTACTGAGTCCAGCAATGATTTGAATGATCCATTTTTATATCACTTTGAAAATTATATACACACACTACACAGCTTAATCAAAATTCAAGCAAATAATAAAATAAATAAACATACTCAAACAGAACTTCAGAGCTTCTAAAATGAATTTGATTTCCTAAAAGGCGTTGTATGGTTCATTAAATACTGTGCCGCTCAAAACAATGAGTTTGACTAAATTAAAGATGTGACACAGAAGAAGTAATTGTTTGCTAATTGACATCTTCATTTACTGCTTATCCTCATCGGGACTCCCCTGATAGTCTGGCGTTCTCCTGTTTTAATAAATACAGAGTCAGTTTAGTCTAAGGCTTAACAAAGCTGGTTCAGACTCATGCATTCTTTATCTTTACTATGGACCCTGAAGGGTCAAACGATGCCTGTTCCTCTTTAATAAAGGGTTATTCCATCACAGAGAGAAATGATTAGATAAATGCCTCCGTCAGGCAATGGTTACAGAGTGCTATAGGGGAAAACATCATTTTATTACTGTGCTGTGCTTTCCAGTGATATCACAGTGTCATGATTAGACCAGCAGACCTATAATTTATAATTTTATGTGGCTCAGCACTTGATGTTTTTATAGCAGGGCATCAATAAGAAATAATACTTAGTCAGAAAGACTGATGTTTTTCGTGATTCTGAAATGGGTGTCTTCAGCAATGGTATTTTGCTCATGCAGACTTCACACTGAACACTGAAGTGCCCCAAGTTAAAAAAAAAAAACACCCAAATATGCTGTTATATTTTGTAACTGCATCATAATCACTGTCTTCAGCATCATCAACCTGCATTTGACAATGCATGTTTTCCACTGAACACACAGGGTTAAGCAGGTGCTCACATAAACTGTTTTTTTTTCTTTCTGCATCATTAGATTGTTATTTCTTTTGGCTGCACTGATCTGATTGTGAAAAGCGAGGGATGACAGGTGTTAGAGACTCTGCCATAGAGGAATGGCTGAGGTGACACTACGGTTATTCATGCTCCTTCATGTTCACAAATTTCCTTCAGCAACTCAAATCACTCCACTGACGCAATTTCAGCCTCTTGCCTATGGCCTAAACCGAAGTGAACTACACCTTTTCATTAGGGCCATTTCAGCTTAATAACCAGAGGCTAATCAAAAAAACGGAGTGGGTCTAATTACAATCAACATTGTATTGTTGATTAAATGTTTATGTTGGGATATTTCAGCTTTCAGATTTCTAGGAATCTGCAACCACTTGATTACATTTCGGGGAAAAAAATCCTTTATCATTTTGTTGTTTGTAGCCCTGAAGCAAATAATCTGGGATTTATTGTAAAGCTGCTTTTTACAATAATAATAAAAAAAATGTAACACAAACCATAATCTCAATATTGATTCCACATCTCAGGACTTTATTGATTTAGCATTTTAGCTAAAAGGATGTGATTGTTTTTAGTTGTACTCACTTTTTCTAGTAGATTTTTTTAAAGCAGACACTGACAATCAGCTCCAGTCAAGATTTCAACAATTAGTGCTCTATAAAATATGTTTTATTTTTTCTAAATTCCATTTTTTGTCTGTTTTAATTTCCTGTTTTAAATTTTGATTTATTTATTTATTTATTTATTTATTTACTTACTTAAGTACCAAATTCTGTTTTCCATAATTTTTTTATTCATTTTTAATTGTTAAAAGCATTTCAAATTAATGTATTTTATTTAAAAAATAATTATTCAATCATTCATTCATTCCAGAAATACTGTGTGTATTTACTTTTTTCTGGTAAAAAAAAAAAAAAATCTGGTAAATATTCCTTGAAGAAAACTTTGTAATAGGCCCGAATAATTTCATTATTAGTGGTATCATTATCATTACATTAACTAATACATTTCGGTCACAGTTTCTTCAAGTTAAACCGAACTTTTATTTTGACAGGTTACTGTTTGTATATGATATGACAATAGGTTTACTCAAAAAAAAGAAATGCCATGATATTCATTTAAGTGATGTATTCTTTTAAAAAAATGGTATAGAAACAATTTTCACACAATTGTTACTAAATTTCAAAATTATAACACGTAACACAATGAACTGTAGAAAAGCTGAAATAGTATTTTCTTTTAAAATATACTCCAATCCACCTTTTTCCTGAATTAGCAGCGCCATAAAGGATTCTCGACACTTTAGAAAAATTTTAACTATTACATCAAAAATTGCCCCCATACTCTGTCATACTATTGTCCTATTTTTTGACCCAGAAACTACCCTAAAGAGATTTTTAGTTCAGACAACTAAAGTTAATTCCAAGAGTTTGGAGTTGGTCCATGAGCAGTGATGAATCTCTGAAGTGACAAGGCAGTACCTGCAGGTGCAAAACTTCTCTGTATGGCTGTCGCATGGCATAAGAGGCTGCTTATTCAAATCATGCTAATCAAGTACTGTATTTATAAACACTCAGAATGCATTTTGTTCAAATGAAAGAATTTAATGTCTAGTCCATTTGTGGCCCCATGAATCCAAGAGAAAAAACTAACATCCATAAAACATATCCCTGACAGTCAGCAAATATAATCCAACCCCCTCAGAGAAACTGCATCCAATCTTAAACAAAGGTTACAGGGAACCATGCGGTAACCTATTGGAATTACAATTTCTCCATCATCTTCATAAACCTCAGAGGAAGCAAACGATACGAGGGCAGCCGTATCACTCATCATCTGCGATCACATCATCCTCTACATTTATCAAAACATCACATTTTCATTTCTATACCTTCATTACTGTTATACAAGGACATTTCTTAGAGGTTACATTTGATCGCATAAAACATGAGCCTTCATCTCGAATACAAGTTGAACCCTGTAATCAAACATCTCTGCCTGCATGCTAATTAATCTCCCTTAATAGGCACCTCTTGGAGGACAGAACATATTTCTGATATAGTGTGTTGTTCCAGCTGTGTCTAGGAGAAATAGGTTAAACAAAGCTTTATTTTAATTAAACAGTTCACTTAGGTGAACAGTTTATTGTGGAGGTAATTTAAGAAGGTCCAATATTAAGAACACTAGTTCAAACCTAGCCTAAAAATAGTTTCATGCTTCTGCTGATGTAAACTAGCTATAAAATGCCCTTATTAAAGGCAAAATATGTCATTTTCCCTGCTCGAGGGCGCATATTCAAAACAAACAAAGAAACAAAGGCGTAGTTTGATGACGCCGTGGTTGAGTGTGTTATCATGTAAGTTGTTGTCTTCATCCACACAGTGGATGCAATTCGATGGGACTCGGGCAGAATTCATGCTCATGGATGAGCTAATGTATTAAAGATTTATTAACATCACTGCAGTATGAATGCAGGGTGAGCCTGAAAGCAGTGGAAGTCGAACGAAGCCGCTGGAACAATTGCTAATGAGAGACAAGCGAGACACTTGGCTTGAATTCAACGGAGCTTTTATTACCCCACATTCGACTGCTTCCGCTCCTTCCAGCCATGCGAATATGTGATAAAGCAGTGCTGTTTGTGCGTTTGTCACCTGTTTAATAAAACTCATAACATATGAAAGCATCTTTGGTGTTTCCATGTTTCTACATGAAACAAAACCGAAAATCAAGGGAGTATGATGTCACTGGCATGCGACGCAATGACACGGTCCACTAGTTAAATTCTTTATTTGTCTGGATTTAAACATTCTTTGAACATTTGGGATAAAGTCAATACACAAGTCAACAAAATATATAATGTTGTTCTAGTGGTTTTTGGATATTTTAAGAGGCTCCTATTATGCCCCTTTTTACAAGATATAATATTATTCTCAGATGTCCACAGAATGTGTCTGTGAAGCTTCAGCTAAAAAAATACCTCAAAGGTCATTTATTATATCATGCCTATTTTTAAGTGGAAGCAGAAACATGCTGTTTTCATGCATGTCCCTTTAAATGCAAATGAGCTGCTGCTCCCCACCCCTTTTCTAGAACAGGGCTGCCATAACAGCTCATGCCTCAGATTCACTGCAAAAAAAACATCTGTTTGGTTTTGAATATAACATCTATTGACATGCGTTTTAAAGCCATATTAGTTTAAACTTTTGACATACGGTTTTCTAAGCGCGCACATACGAAGCACACAGACAGCTGACACGGCATGTGAGCACTAAACTAAGTTCTCTTTCACACACAAGTTTTTGATAAAAACACATATAAGTTACAAAAACATAGTCGGTTATGTCTGTGAAGTTAAACATCCTGGAAATAAATTGCATGTTTATATTAGATAGATTATGTTTTCACAACGCGTCATCAGTTGGCCATACTGGCGACACTGAACATAAACAATGCCACTAAAACGAACTGAAATCTTGCAGATTATTGCTGCTGAAAATTTTTGTCAAAATTACTGTCATGTTTTGGGCTGTACTAATTGGTTGGACCAGAAAAACCATTTGGAGTACTATAGACTGCCAAAAGTTATAACAAATGAAAAGAGTACAAAAAACTGTCTGAGGAACAAAAGGCATTTGTGGTTGGCCAAACTTAATCAGGATTTCCAGGGCAAGAATCTTGACAACATTCGTGCTTGTTCTTATCATTTCCACTCAAAATATGGCGGCTTTTCTAGCTTACTAAATCCTTCTCTATATGATATAGCAACTTCCACACGTTTTTTTTTTTCTGTGGTTTAGACAGCATAAATTAGCAGAACAAAGTATTCAGTAGTACATTAACCGTGAAATCCGTGCTGCTGTTTACATCCGTGTATCTCCAATATCCCTGGTGAAAAAAGCAGCATATGCTGGTAGGTATGTTTTGATGCTGGGATGCTGGTTAGGTATGTTTTGGTGCTGGTTTTTGCTGGTTTATGCTGGTCATATTGCTGGTCAAGGACCAGCATGAACCAGCAAAGGACCAGCATAAACCAGCAAAGGTTTAGCATAAACCAGCTAAGGACCAGCTTAAACCAGCATCAAAACATACCTACCAGCATATGCTGTTTTTTTCACCAGGGATGGCTGTTTATCCGGGTAACTGACCAAACCATGATGTAAGTGCAAACCCTCTATACAGTGCCTACTGCTGTCTATGTTGTTAATATGATCCAAACAATAAAATAAAAGCAGAAAATAACTCCCTGGACTAAATAATGTCTGTAGCTGTAATAAGAAGACATTTCTTACTTGAATGCTGTTTTTAAATGCTCTGGTGTGAAGATTAACATGGCAAATTGTGTGCAGCAAACTCAGGGCTGTGTCTCGGCTATTACAACAGTGTCTGTCAAGAGTCATGGGTGGGGCTTGTAAAAGGTGACATCATATTTTACGGATTCTGTTATTGATTGTTCTGAGACACTGCTTATGATTTATGGGGACTAAAAAAAGAAGTAGCTGGACTTTTATCATTCATTGTGTACACACACTGCCAACCAGAGGCGTCATGCCCATTGAAAGTGAAGCTCAGATTTTTGAGCCAAGTGGATTTTGAATGCACCTTCCAAAAGACAAAAAATAGCTGAATAATATTTTCTATATTTGATACAATCACACCGGCTGATTAGATCGTTCGCGTCATATCATCAGCTGATAAATTCAAATCTGGCGTTCGCTGGCTGGCGCTGAGCCAGAGAAAGACGCATTTTTACAGCACTGAGAATTATAACCAATCATCACACACAACGCTGTTAAGCTTATGAATGCATTGACCAATCAGAGGCGTTCAGATGAGTTAACGCTAAAATGCCGGTGTTTCTTAACTCGTTCGCTGACTAAATACCACAATTCAGAAAACAACAAAGTGGAGATGTGTGTACGAATCTGTAAGTACGATTCACAGTGTAAACAGTTTCAGTGATTTTAATGGGAGTTTCTGAGAGTGCTTGAACTCTAGATTGTCAAAATGTTATTTGATATTGTAAATGTTTTTTGCTCTTTCAGTATAATTAAAGTGTTATGATTAGTAGCCTGTTTTTACATTTTTTTATTCACATTAACTTTAATTGTTAAATACACATTAAATATAAAGTCAGTCATATTAAAAACCCTAATTGTAACGACCGCATTGAACCGGAAAAAACAGAGTTCACGCAGATCAGACAAGATGAGCGTTTAAGGTTAAAAAGTACATAAATTGTCAGTTTGTTTCGAAAATGACCGATCATTTTGTTAGATAAGACCATTCTTCCTCATCTGGGATCGTTTAGAGCCATTTAAAGCTGCATTTAAACTGCATTGTGGATGTTCAAATTTGGGGGCACCACTGAAGTCCATTATATGGAGAGAAATCTGAAAATGTTTTCCTCAAGAAACATAATTTCTTACCGACTGAAAAAAGAAAGACACAAACATCTTGGATGATAAGAGGGTGAGTAAATGATCTGTACATTTTTGTTCTGAAAGCAAACTTCTCATTTAAAGGTGAGAATTGAGACATTGCATGATATAGTTAATGCGTTTGGGAATGTTGTGAATGTTGTAAAACATAAGTCTGTTGTGCCTGCTGTGTCACATAATGAAGAATGTTGGCAGTCAAACAACCATAGCCACTGATGGTAGCAACTGTTTGATTACCAGCATCCTTCAAGCCTCTTTCGTGTTCAACAGAACAAAGAAACTCATGCAGGTTTAGAACAAGTGGTGGGTGAGCAAATGATGGCAGTGTTCATTTTTGGGTAAACAATTCTTTTAACTAGTATTTTGAGTGGAAAAAAAATCTCTCCGGGTAAAATGACTGGAAAAGAACATAAGGGTTGAATAGATTGAACAAGCCATATTATACATATAAGTGAAGCCAAAATACAACAGAATTACCCCATAAAAAAGTTTTAATTGAACGCACAGCTTTTAATGGCAACAACAGAAGATACATAAAGCATTTTATCATGCATTTTGTTGATAAGCTAATGATAAATTGATTGCCTTTTGGATTACAACACCTTGAAAACCGCTGGATGACACAGGTGAAGTAACATAACTAATATGTAAAACTAAAATTTGGATGCAGTAATTCTATTAACTAGTAGTGTGAAATATTAAAAATTAGCTGCACGGTGAGTAACAGATGCAACTGGTTATTTCCTTTCTCCTGCAGTGCTTTAATTTCAGTCTGAAATGAAACAGGCTGTACACAATCAACCTTTTTGATAAGAGCAAAATGAAAGAGAAAAGCATAAACCCATGGCCAACTTTGATTTAATCCAAAAGGAGATCACAGAGACGGGCGGAATGCAAATGATGTGCTGCTCTTTAACGGAGGCGCTGAATATTACCCTCAAAGACAGAAGCTGATATTGAAGACACACTCTGGTCACCTGTTGCCTTCATTTTCAAGTTGCCGATCGCTTTGAAGTTCACATTTAATTTATTTTTCAGATTAGGTTGAGTTTGTTAAAAGTTTAAACTGACTGAAAGTAAATCATATTAGCGGCTAAAAATATCTAAATTCACGTTGTTTTTGGTTTTGCACAGTTTGTTTATGTTTTGTACATGATCCAATTGGTGATGAGAACGTTATTATGTTGATTTCCACATTTCTTATATTGTTGTCTGTAGGCTAATAGAAGGCTGTTTTTTCAGTGTAATTGGCCTGATTTGTTCACATAATGCAAAAATCAACTAGGAGCCTCTCTCCATATTTACTTTGTTATTAATGTCCCTGTCGCATCGTTGCTCCGCCTGAGGCGATGTGAGAGATACATTGTAAGAGCATGTCAAAACTCCTTCACATATTGGACTCAAACATGGCATGGCATCTCCTGCAAGCCTAGCCAAGGATGTGGAATTAATTCAAGGCTGTGTGTCATTGTCATCTCAAATGTGGAAGTTTATACTTTATGCTCCCACTGTTTGTTCAGGTGACTCATACGACTAATATCCTACTTTTTTAATTTATCAGAGACAGAGACAAATAGCCACACCAGTGTTTTCCATTTCTTTATACAAGTGTCATATACTTTATAAAACCTTTAGCTGAGCTGCTAATTTAGTCAAAATATTTTGATTAATGATTGAATTTATGTACATTTATATTTAATTTAATGTTTTAATCAATCAACCAGTCCTAACCTAAAACTATGGCTTTGTTGTTTTGGCTCTTTTTCCCTCTTCCTAGCTTGTACTGTTATGAATAATTTATATGCTTGCATTGTTTGATCATTTATAAGACATCAAACTTCTTTTCTCATTAAAAACATGATATGAAGCACAGAACACTGAACTAAATTAAGCTAAATAAAGGACATAATTTGCATATAAATGTACTTATAATAACTTAATCTACAGGTAATTGTTGCGATGATAGAAGATTTGAAGTCATATCAGTACCTTGGTGATGGTGAGGAAATAAAGGAAATAAATATGATTATATTATATACAATTACCCCATGATTTACTCACGCTCAAGCCATTCTAGGTGTATACGACTTTTTCTTTTAGACTAATACAATTGGAGATATATTAAAAAATGTCCTGGCTCTTTCAAGCTTTATAATGGCAGTGAATGGGTGCTGAGATTTTAAAGTCCAATAAAGTGGATCCACCCATCATAAAAAGTACTTCACACAGCTCCGGGAGGTTAATAAAGGCCTTCTGAAGC
>JAHKKF010501756.1:0-20754 GCA_019740295.1 Labeo calbasu
CTCATAATTATGACTTAAGTAAATCATAATTTCAACTTTTTATCTCATAATTATGACTTAAGTATGTAATAATTTAGACTTTTTAATGAATTTTTTTCTTACGTGGTGGATATGGGCTGCCAAAAAGCCCCTTCTATGTTCACACCTTAGATTTGACAGCAGCCATGATTTTAATAGTTGTAGGTTACCAGTAACACTGATCAGCTGAAAGTGAATTTTAAAAACTAAAAAAAAACAAGCATCTAGAGGGATTTAAAGCAAATAGGCATGCTTTAAAAGCCATTTCATGAGGTTAGACAAAAACAAACCATACATACAAAGCAAAAACAACAAAAATCCATCTATTCTTGTGTGAGATAGTTCATACAATCTTTTCATTTTTGTCTCTGATGTACCGTGATAGTACCGTTCTGCTTGTTCACATTATGCCCATAATGTCGGCCCCTACTGTGATGGGCATAACTGCAGGGGTTCCAGATAACACTTTACAAGAAAACACAGTTTCTTCAACTAAGCGGTTTGCAGGAAACAGGGAAGATAATGTCGGTAAAGCTTTGTCATTGTTGGAGCAGATGCTCTTGCTGCACCGTAACACCCAGACTGTCTGTTAACACAGCATGACACAGAACGAGAGGAAGAGTTTGCTGCCAAACATGCTTCCTCATTTGCATCACACTGACAAGGGAACATGTTACACGCCATATAATGTATTTGCAATGATTGATGGGCTCTATACAACATAATGAATATATGAGTACACAAAATGAAGATAAAGATACTAAAAACGTTCACCATAAATGGTTTAAAGATCCAATTCAATGGAAATTTCTGGCTTTTAATTAAAGCTTGTTAGTATTAAGGTCATCTGTTTGCTGGTGTACTCCTAAACACTGACAAAATTCAGTTTTTAAAGAAATATTCCAATATACTGATGACTCATGTTGCACTACACAGATTTTGGGCAGTAATCGGATCACCTGAGACGGATCTTAACACCATGAGCAAACAGGGTCATAGAGTGTAACTGCTAATGACTCATTTTTTCTTCAAAAATGTGTATTCTACGTCAGGCCATAAAAGCAGTGTAATTTGCCAGCAATTTGGTCTGTAAAGAATGAAGTGTTCTCACCTAATTAGCAATGAGGGTGCTGCAAACCTCTCCCGTCCCTTCATTAATCTGTCAAGCAATTACCCTGCAGCTTTGGTCATGCAGTTGGTGTGCCTTGACTCTATTATGCTGCTGTTCTGGTCAGATCAACAATATGAAGCTTTTCTGTATGGACACACAAATGGCGCAATGTGTTTCTGTTGGGTTTCTCTTCACTCATTGCTCTGGGGATGAGCAAGGAAACCTTCAGTAGCATTCTGAAAGAGATTTTTCTGTAGGGTATATAATTATAATTATATAATTATGCCAGTAGGTGGCGACAAGTGACAGTCTTTATGAGTGAGTCAATGAATCATTCACTGAACTGATTTGTTCAAAATACTGATTCATTCAGTAACAAATGTGGCCCGGTCCCAAATCACACCCTAAACAATTTTGTGACGTAATGTCGTTTTAACTGATGGGTTAGAAGATAAAAAAAATCTGTTCAGATTTTAAAAGTCTTGTAGTGTATGCCAGCCTTAAGTCACATAACAATGACAACATGATGAATGTAGTACACCAGGATTACATTCATACTACACAAATCGTAATATATACAATGTTTTTTATACAGTCACAAAGTAATTACGTTTTTGGATGCAGCTACTGTCTTTATGAGGAAATAATTTAATATTTCACTGAACTGATTTATTCAATCACTGATGTGTTAAGGAACAAAATAAGTGACTGTCATTATAAGTGAGTCAATTAATCATTGAACTAATCCATTCGTTCAAGAACACTGATTCATATACAAAACAAAAGGCTAGGTGTGTCCAAAATTGCATACTGTCTAGTAAGTACTACAACTGGTTTGAAACCATCTTTGCGACCATTAAACAAAAAAATTACACTTTATTTTAAAGAAGTCCACTTCCAGAACAACAGAAAATGTACTCACCCCCTTGTCATCCAAGATGTTCATGTCTTCCTTTCTTCAGTCGTACAGAAATTGTGTTTTTTGAGGAAAACATTTCAGGATTTTTCTCCATATAATGGACTGATATGGTGCCCCCAGTTTTTAATGAAAATAACCGATCGTTTCGCTAGATAAGACCGTTCTTCCTCGGCTGGGATCGTTTACAACCACATTTGGGATCGTTTGAAGCTGCATTTAAACTGTATTTTGGAAGTTCAATCTCGGGGCACCATAGCAGTCCATTATATGGAGAAAAATCCTGAAATGTTTTCCTCAAAAAACACAATTTCTTTACGACTGAAGAAAGGAAGACATGAACATCTTGGATGACAAGGGGGTGAGTACATTATCTGTAAATTGTTGTTCTGGAAGTGGACATCTCCTTTAAGGTGTCCTTGTTACAGTTTAATTATACATTTAAGTACTGAGTAGTATTAATTAACTACATGTATTTACTATATGGTTAGGGTTAGGATTAGGGTTTGTCTTAGGGTTACTTGCATGTAATTATGCATAATTAATTGTTATTATAATAGTAAGTACATGTAACGTGTAACAAGGACACCTTAAAATGAAGTGTTACCAAAAAATTGTATATAGCAGAAGTCACCAGACCTGGTCCTGGAGGGCCGGTGTCCCTGTAGAGTTTACGTCCAACCTTTATCAAATACACCTGAACCAGCTAATCAAGGTCTTACTAGGTATACTTGAAACTTCCAGACAGGTGTGTTGAGGAAAGTCGGAGGTAAACTCTGCAGGACACCGGCCCTCCAGAAACAAGTTTGGTGACCCCTGGTATATAGTATGAATATGGGTATGGGTATATGAGTATGAATAAAATTTGGATGTAATACATCCACCATGTTGCCACTGTCACATGACCAACCAACATCAGTTGCGTCAGTTCACTGCCATTTACAAATCCTCTCCCGTTGCCTCGTAGGATAGTAAAGCGTCCACTGAACGGGCACTCCAGAATATCAGGAAAAGTAGTAGGTAAGCCGTACCTTTTTCTCCTACTGTTTTCTAAATACTATGAATTCAGCATAACAGTGGGAACTTTTTTGCAAGATGCGAAATACATACCGCCATATACATTACGTGTGGCGAGTGGCGCTAATAGAGTGTTCAGTTTTTTCCCACTGGAACACACGAATGTATATGGTACGTTTTGCGACATTGGTTTTGTACGTGTCACCATAGCTCTGACTTGGAATGTCCGTTGAGTGGCGCTATAACTCTAACGCTCCATGATGTTTTAAAATAACGTACCATCTGCCCTAAACCTACCCTATGAAAAAATGCAATCGCAAGCATACCGTTATAGTTTGTTTTTCGATCTCTCATCTTTCAGCTCTTTCATCGTGAGTTATGTTTTTCACAGGATTCGTACCCAAAGATTTCTGCATCCTAAGTCTAATTCCACTGCGTCTGAGCAAGCTTGTTACATCCGGAAAGTGAAACATATGGAGCTGCAATCATAACTGTGTACGAAAATGTTTGTAAGTGCTTGCTGTTTTACCACCTCTAGTGTTTATTTCTGTTAAAAAATGCAGTGATATGTACTTATTGGTATGCATTTCGCATCTTGCGAAAAAGTTTCCACAGGTACATTTTGGTTATGATATCAGATATAGTTTTCGCCTACTGTTCTATGAATGCTATAAATTTAGACATACTATCTTCTGCCATACTATATTGTATGAAACCAGGCATATTCGAACGCAGTTCATGGAACAAGTTCATGGAACATTTACTAAACCAACTTGTTCAAAATCACTGATTTATTCAGGTAACAACACTATTCTTGTTTCTCAGAAGAGGACATTAGTCTCTCTGCTGTCACCTTTTAAAAAAAATTAAAAATTAAAATGGCAGTGAATGAGGGTCGAGATTTTGAAACCCAAAAAACTGCATTCATCCATCAAAAACAATGCTTCACACAGCTCCAGGGGGTTAATAAAGGCCTTCTAAAGCAAAGCTATGCATTTTTTTAAGAAAAATATCCATATTTACAACTTTATAAACTGTCGTACGTGTGTTCACAAGAGTACCATTCCAGTGGATGATGTGACAATAAGTTTTCAGATTTATGTGTATATCCGGTGTTTTGTTTTGCTCCCTCCACTCCTTACGGTTTATAAAATTTTCAATATAGATATTTTTCTTACACAAATGCATCGCTTTGACTCAGAAGGCTTCAAAATCCCCATTAACTGCCATTATAAAGCTTGGAAGAGCAAGGATATTTTTTCATTTAAGTCCGATGGTATTCAGCTAAAAGAAGCTAAAAGTCATTTACACCTGGGGTACTTTTAATTTTTGGGTGAATTATCCCTTTAACTAAGGATTATATACTGTTAAGGGCGAGGTGTTTTAATGATTTGTATAGACATGGTTTATATGTACCCATCAGCTGCAGCATGCACTCACATCGGATAGATTGGTTTTCACACCTCTGTCTTTTCAGACCCCCGTCCCCTCAAGCTTGGGCCCTAACAACACACGCACACTCATCTACCACAGCAACAATTACCCCGGTGTCAGAAAGACACATAATAATCATGTAAATTAGCCAGTGCCGTTGGACTTGTCGTAGCATCTATTTGCCTCCGTTAACACCAGTGCAGCAAAAGTCTATTATCTTCCCGAGCCAAAATGGCTGCCGGCCAATTTGCTGGGTTTTTCTATAACAGACTTGATGGGACACATATAAATTACTGAAAATGTATTTGCATGTAGAGCCAAACTCTACAGCACAACAAAGAAAGTGGCTTATGTTGCACTTCTGCTTTTTTCCACACCTGCAATGCAAAACTTTCTCTGTCCTTTCAAAGAATGCAGCAGTGTCTAATGAATAATCATCTGCTACTAATGTCCTCTGCAGGGAGTCAGGCTTAATAAAAGCCATGATGGGATTGCGAAAATGAGATACAATCTAATTAGAGCTGATGTGGAAATCTGACACATCACCTGCGATTTGGCATCCATCATTTCAATAGGTTTGCATGCAGACAAGGACAACTGTGAGGGCGTCAGTCTGTCTTTCAGTTAAACAGCACTCGAAACTCATAAAGGTGAGTGTTTTTTCCTCCACTGTGTGTGTCTCATTTTTAGACATCTGTTGACTGTTAATGGGATTGTGGAGGGCTTTCCATCCATCATCCACAGCCGCACTGTGTCCTTCCATCCCTGAACAGCATCTGTGTTTCAATACCCAAACCCATGAAGGTTTTCACGCTGGAATACTTTCAAACTAACCTGGAGCCATGTAGTATTTACTTCAGAGCGCTTGGAACAGACGCGCTTGGATTTGAAACACAGAAACATGTTATTGTTTTATCATTCCTGTCAGAATGGTTCAAATTTTGCAGCCGCCAGAGATTAGAAATCACAGACGCACATGTTTGAATGCCTCAGTCTAAGACGAAGCTCCTGACATTTGAAGACACCGAAAATTGGTTTGTTTACAGAATCGCAACGATTTGGCAGACAGCAAAAAGACTGGAGGAAACGCTGCAAAGTGATAAACAAATATAGCACAAAAACAACATTTTGTCATTGAGACATGCAAGATTATCACCTTCTCGCACAATTATCTCACAATGTGAGATTTTCCATACAAATTACTCGTGAGGAACGTTTCCTCCCACTTTCCAAACACACCAAGCTGTCTGACATTTCCCTCTGAGGGAAACCCGACACTTGGCTTTAAATCTGCCCAACAATATAAGAAAAGAGCCTCTATTCAGCTTTTATCTGGCACTAGTGATTCACAGTGATGGTCCGATAACATGTCGTGGCATTTAGTGCCCCCGCGGCTCGGCCATGGATGCCAATGGTGGGCTAGAGGGCCTTCGATTTGCCTAGTGAGGTTAATACAAAGTGACAAGATTTTTGTCTACATTCGCTTGACACATTTCTTCCAAGCAGGGGTCTGTCAACACATCGACACGACAGAATGACATAAACAAAACCAGCCAAAAATACCTCCAGTCTGGTTGCAGGCAAATTGATCGAACAGAGCAAAATAATAAGAGAGACCTTCAAAAAGCCCTTATACCTCAAGCATCTCCTCAAGTTAATTGTAGTAATTAAATGCTTTGATTGTTTTTTACAAAAATAGATTATAGGATACATTTAAATATGCAATTTACATAATATTAAACAGTCTAGATTAGAATTAAATATATATTAATAATAAAACATTTTATATATTTTGATAATACTGTGATCTTTTTTTACAACTACATTTTTGCATTTTGCATGTTGATTTGAATGCAAAAAGGATATTTTTAATGCTTGTGTGTGTGTGTTTTATGAATGTAATAAACATTAAAAGCACCAATTTTACATTATCTTTAAAATATATTAATAAAACAAATAAATATAATTTATTTCTAAAGATTTGATTAAATATGAAATGATTGGTTTTTAACCTGTCACCCATGTACTCAGAGGGAGGCCTAAGTTTACTTCATATATACATATACATACATATATATACACACACACACATATATATATTTGTTTTTTTTTTTAAACCTTTTTATATTTTTTAAACAAGTTTAAAACCTCAAAATTCATCACCTTTTTAAAATCTGACATTGCATTACTATTGAAATTGTACTTCAAAATCATATTAGAAAATGCATTTGTTTATGAATTATAAATATTTAGGTTTGGATAGTGCACTTTTTTTTCTCGTCTATGTTCAAAAATGGGGGTGACAGTTAAAGGGTTAAACATATGAATAATATAATTAATAATAAAAGATATTAATATGATATTTCTTTAACAATTGCTTTCTAATAAATGTTACATAGTTGCTTTTAATGTAATGCATTTTTAAAGTTATTGCCCTTGTATCTTCAATGATTTTACCGATTTGCACAGTTTTTTAAACTATCCAAGCCGTCTTGTGTCAATGAAAGTTAAAATTTACATTTAAATTAATTAAAATGCATTTATTTCTCAAAAAATGTATTTACATTCTAACAAATTTAAGGGAACCCAACTCAAGAAAACAAGTTAAATCTATGCCTGAATAAATAAATAAATTAGATAAGGCTTCCACACATGATCAAATGTTTTAGTTCACATCTAATAATACTACAACATAATTCTGATCAAAGCATGAGCATAATTTTTCTGTCACAGTGCATAAGCAAAATCCGTGGCAAATCCTATTTTTATCTCTCGGGGACACTGAACAGTTATTGCCAAAGTAATTTTCTTAACAGTATCTTCTCATAGGAATCTTTGGCAGGCAGTGCTGGCAGTTTTGGACTTAAATAATTATTCCCTCTACAACCCACACAGGAATGCAGTCAAACCATGAGAGATGCTATCCTGAGAGTAGGTCATTTTTAACTTAACACCAGCCTGGCTCTATTTCACAGGTGTTTCTGAGCCAAAATAAAGGCATTTTTCATTTAAATGAGATACTCATTCATAAAAACACCACGAATAATAACATAATCCACTCTACTAGCAGCAAAACCATAAATCTAAACAAAAAGACTGGTCATTACCAGAATCCTTGTGGTTGTACTCTTGATTGGAGATGAGAAAGAGGAACTCCTCACAGGTGTTGTGGTCCAGCCGTGGGCTGTCCTGCGTACAGAGGTCAACTATGAGAGACACTGCCTTCTGACAGATCATGTCATGCCCCTTTCCGGCAGCAGTCATGCTCCTTGACGCATCCTCGGCGTTACTGCCTCCTCCAGCGGGATCCGAACACACCCCCTCTCACCCACAGCGCTGCTGAAACACCCACATGAGCGCAAGTTTCTCCTGCTGCTGATTCTTATTGTTCCTCAAGTGCGTGTGCAAGAATGTGTGTGTGACAGTTTTTGTTTGTGCATTTATGTGGGTGTATCATGCAAACGTGTGTGTGCAGTGCTTAATGATTCACTAACGCCCCCAGGTATTCCAGAGACGGCGTTATTGCATCACATTTAATCTCAAGATCCACAAATGAAATGCAACAAATGAGTCCAGTGGCGCAAAAGGGAGGCTGTGATTATATAGCACTGAGCATCTGCCTCCTTCAGCCCCTCTTTGCTCTCCGCACCCCCGCCCCACACCAGTCCCTGTGCTCTGTAATGAAAAGCCTCTCATTATGACCATTGGGCTTGTTTTTCTCAGGTCGATGTGTCCCTCAGTGCCTCCTCCTCCTCGGAGGCTGTCCTCAGAGATCAGAGCCCTGTGTGCATACGTGTGAGCAGACGGAATAGTGTGTTCTTGTGTATGTTCCATTTGTCTTTAATGACGCTTCTGTAGAGCGACTGTGTGGATGATTCATTACTCTAATTTCAGTTTTATCATGACTGTAACTATATGTGGCTGCTTGCAGTTAAAGTGTTTACATATTCACTGCCGATGTGATATATGGAGATTTTAATATGCTCAGAGCACTCAGTCAACAGCTGTGTTAAATTCATGCAACTGAACTGCCAAGAAGAATCAGCGTTGATGTATTTTGTATCTGTAAATAAAAACAGAAATAGAAAGATATAAATATAGACATGTCATTATAAAACATTTTTTGTTTTGTATTATACAAAGAATTCAATTATATAAAATAATGTCTTATATAATGTCTTATTTTTTAAAAACACTCTTTTGTGCGGAACTACTTTCTTCCCCTACGGATTAAATCTTAAATTGACAGTTGAAATGACAATTCGAAAACGTCACTTTAGAACTATTAAGTAAGGAACGTTCAGTTCCATAGTGAAAGCTTACTGTATTACTGTATTAAAAGCTCACTGTATTATGTAGAGTATTATTCGCGAGAGATGGACTGAGCAAGTGCAATTATTACCTGCGTCTGATAAGATTCAGCTTAATGTCATATTCACAATAAAACATTAGTTTGAATGTCCACTGCGAAAAAGCAATATCCGATTAGGGTGATTTCCGATCACAGTGCTGCTCAGTGTATTTGTTGGCTGCGTCACAAGTTGTTATGTAAAGTAGAAATAACTTACTTGTTTACAACCATGTTTCAGTCTCTTTCAAAATAAGGCTACATTCTACATTAATCCGGACACATTTTGAAAACGGAGTTTTCGTTTTAAAACGCTTTCCGTTTTCAAGTGTTTTCCAAATGTTTCTCATCCACACTGAAACGTAGGAAAACGTTAAATTCGCCATACTACGCATGCGTAAAAACTCACTTAGCTGATACAGACATAATAAGTTTTAAGGCAATTCTGGCAGGATTAATTTATTTACGAAAATATCTCATCATTTATTGACACGCGCTCTCACGTTTGATCTATAAAGCAGCTGCCCTCACGTTTAGCTGCAGAAGTCAGGACAGCAACTGAGTACATTTTCTGTCATCTTTTTAGGACTGTAATGTGATGAGTGTACAAATATATCTTTAGCAGCAGTGTGAAAGTGAATAGCACATAACAGCCACAATTACCGGTATAAACATATATCTATTGGTACAATATGCGTCACATGAATAAACATGCGTCATCGTTTTCAAAAGCCTCCGTTTTCACAGTCCACAGTGCAACGGAAAAACAGCATTTTCAAATTTATCCACTTTGGAGAGCGTTTTCAAACAGCTCCGTTTTCCTTGACCAAAAATGCCGTCTCAGTGTGGACGGAAGGCCAAAAAGAGAGAAAAAGATGCGTTTTCAAACGAAAACGTATTAGTGGGGCCATGGCCTAAAAGTCCTACTGCTGACTCACTCATAAGAAAAATCGTCTTTTGTCGCCATCTAATGGTGGAATAATGTAGCTAAAATCACCATTACGCACCAAAATGCTAAATACAGTTGTTAAATGCTAGCCTACTATTATTTATATAAAATATTATTTATTGAATAATAATATTTAATAAACATCAACAGCCATCATAAAAGTTGCTAAGCAATTCAGTCAACGGTACAAAGGCAGTGCTGATATACAGCAATACATTTACATAATAAATAACGTGATGAGATTTTGCCCTCAGCCAAAACTATTTGCTCTGGAACAAATAATAGATTAATGAGACCAAAGACTGCCTGTTAGACTTATCCAAAATGAATTACATCTTATGTTTAACCACTATAGATACATCAAAGTCAGTGGAAAATTCCAGAAGATCTGGCCGAGGAAAGGCTGCTGTTGGTGGGTTCATGAGCGATGAATGGTCGCTGATGCCCTGGAGCTCACATCAAAACATCTTAGCAAATGTACAAACAGACGTTATTTTTGTTAACAAACCGCATATTTTAAGTCTAAACAAGTACATTCTTGCCTAAAAAACTATTAAAACTTCATTCTGTGACACAAAAACAGTATAATTAATAAAATTATAGTGGATTTGGGCATCCGCTCAGAAATATCACAAGCGGAGTGATACAAATGGTACAACTGTTGCAGCTCTGTTATCTCTAGAATATCACACTCCTTAAAAGGCTCTTAGCCAATCAGATTCGACAACACATTCTCATTTCCAACTCGTCACATATTGACGCTTGGTCAGGACCCTTTAAGTCATTCTTTGCTTTAAATAAGAAACCCTTGGCATTATCATGCTGCCGCAAAAGGCACTGGGAATTTTACCGTCATGATTAAATTATATATTGGGTAATAATATTGCCATTTTTGCATATATGTTGGTGTGGGATTTTTCAATGTAAACAGTCACAACAGTTTTATTTACATTACATTATTTACACATTTATGAGCGTGTAACCCAACCCCTGCCCCTAAACCTACCATTTGTCAATGAAACAGAAGATATAACAGGCAGATACAGCTACAGTCATAATTTATTCATAAAGTATTAATATTCCAAGTCTTCTGAGGCAAACTTATTGATTTGTGAGAAAAACAGACGCGCGGTCTCCGTCCGCAGTTAGAGCGCAGTCTGTCTGTGTGTAAATTAAAAAAATGGCGCCAAAAGAAGCGTTACGTCAGCCTTGGTTGTGAAATGCCATTGGCTCTTGTGTGTCTCGTGACCGTTAGCGCCATGATAATATTATATAGTATCTTTTTGAATGAGCGCGTTAACGGAGCGGGATCATTTTCAGCGATTAAAACCTTATGTTTTACTCTCTTCTTCGCATAAAGATAGCACATGGCTTCAGAAGACCTGGAATGCAGCACGACTTGTTTGTAATGCTTTTATACTGCTTATTTATGGCCAGTTTCTGCAATAAATACCTGTGACTGTACTTATATTTGCCTGTTATGTGTTTTATATTGTTCAGAAGTAGGTAAGTTTAGGGTAGTGGTGGGGTTGTATGCTCCAATGAAAGTATAAATTTATATAATATTATTCATATTTTTTACAAATGCATGCAAACCATTAAATTAAGGCGACCAACTGAAAGCGTCATGTGACAAGTTGGGAGTGAGAATATGTTGGATTCGAGGACCAAAAAGAACTGTTGTGTATACCATAGTTCTATATAATACAAAACAAATAATAATAATAATAATAATAATAATAATAAATCTAATGCACTAATGAAACTAAAAATACAATATCCATGCACCATTATCACTGTAAAAAAAAAATGTCAACCCACTAAAATGGACTAAAGTTTAATTGCAGCCTTACAAAAACAAAGTGATGACCAGCAGTAATGGGTTCACTGCACTTTTTTTAAAGACTATAAAGAAATAAAATGATTTTGACAGCCTGTGGTTAAATGGACTAAAATAAATGTATGATGATATTAAGAAAATCTTACAAGTACTGTGTGCATACACACACACACACACACACAGTATAAATATAGGCTATAATATAAATATACAATTACCATTTATTTCCTGCACATCCATTTTTGAAATACCACTTTAAGTAAAAATATCTAATATAAAACATCTAATATAAAAAATTCTGAGACAAATGGCCAGGTAAATTACAGGTCAGGTAAGCTGCAATGAATATAATTTAATCTGATTTTAAATTTCACCCCATTTTGTGTCACACACCAAAGAATATGCAGTGTGAAATCAATTACTGAGTCCAGCAATGATTTGAATGATCCATTTTTATATCACTTTGAAAATTATATACACACACTACACAGCTTAATCAAAATTCAAGCAAATAATAAAATAAATAAACATACTCAAACAGAACTTCAGAGCTTCTAAAATGAATTTGATTTCCTAAAAGGCGTTGTATGGTTCATTAAATACTGTGCCGCTCAAAACAATGAGTTTGACTAAATTAAAGATGTGACACAGAAGAAGTAATTGTTTGCTAATTGACATCTTCATTTACTGCTTATCCTCATCGGGACTCCCCTGATAGTCTGGCGTTCTCCTGTTTTAATAAATACAGAGTCAGTTTAGTCTAAGGCTTAACAAAGCTGGTTCAGACTCATGCATTCTTTATCTTTACTATGGACCCTGAAGGGTCAAACGATGCCTGTTCCTCTTTAATAAAGGGTTATTCCATCACAGAGAGAAATGATTAGATAAATGCCTCCGTCAGGCAATGGTTACAGAGTGCTATAGGGGAAAACATCATTTTATTACTGTGCTGTGCTTTCCAGTGATATCACAGTGTCATGATTAGACCAGCAGACCTATAATTTATAATTTTATGTGGCTCAGCACTTGATGTTTTTATAGCAGGGCATCAATAAGAAATAATACTTAGTCAGAAAGACTGATGTTTTTCGTGATTCTGAAATGGGTGTCTTCAGCAATGGTATTTTGCTCATGCAGACTTCACACTGAACACTGAAGTGCCCCAAGTTAAAAAAAAAAAACACCCAAATATGCTGTTATATTTTGTAACTGCATCATAATCACTGTCTTCAGCATCATCAACCTGCATTTGACAATGCATGTTTTCCACTGAACACACAGGGTTAAGCAGGTGCTCACATAAACTGTTTTTTTTTCTTTCTGCATCATTAGATTGTTATTTCTTTTGGCTGCACTGATCTGATTGTGAAAAGCGAGGGATGACAGGTGTTAGAGACTCTGCCATAGAGGAATGGCTGAGGTGACACTACGGTTATTCATGCTCCTTCATGTTCACAAATTTCCTTCAGCAACTCAAATCACTCCACTGACGCAATTTCAGCCTCTTGCCTATGGCCTAAACCGAAGTGAACTACACCTTTTCATTAGGGCCATTTCAGCTTAATAACCAGAGGCTAATCAAAAAAACGGAGTGGGTCTAATTACAATCAACATTGTATTGTTGATTAAATGTTTATGTTGGGATATTTCAGCTTTCAGATTTCTAGGAATCTGCAACCACTTGATTACATTTCGGGGAAAAAATTCCTTTATCATTTTGCTGTTTGTAGCCCTGAAGCAAATAATCTGGGATTTATTGTAAAGCTGCCTTTTACAAAAAAAAAAAAAAAAAAAACTTAATACAAACCATAATCTCAATATTGATTCCACATCTCAGGACTTTATTGATTTAGCATTTTAGCTGAAAGGATGTGATTGTTTTTAGCTGTACTCACTTTTTCTAGCTGATTTTTTTTAAGCAGACACTGACAATCAGCTCCAGTCAAGATTTCAACAATTAGTGCTCTATAAAATCTGTTTTATTTTTTCTAAATTCCATTTTTTTCTGTTTTAATTTTCCTGGATTTCGTTTTTTTTAATTTGTTTTAATTTTTCTAAACTGTGTTTTAATACTTAATTTAAATGTTATTAATCAAAAGCATGTCTAATTAAATGAAATCATGAGACTTACACAATTTAACAGTCATTTATTAAAAAATTGAAGGCCCTATGAAATAAGTTTATTTTGTTCCTTAAATTCATTTTTATTTATTTATTTAACAATCTGGTAAATATTCCTTAAAGAAAACTTTTTAATAGCCCCAAATAATTTCATTATTAGTAGTATCATTATCATTACATTAAGTAATACATTTCGGTCACAGTTTCTCCAAATTAAACTGAACTTTTATTTTGACAGGTTACTGTTTGTATATGATATGACAATAGGTTTTCTCAAAAAAAAGAAATGCCATGATATTCATTTAAGTGATATATTATTTAAAAAATGGTATAGAAACAATTTTCACACAATTGTTAGTAAATTTCACAATTATAACAAGTAACACACTGAACTGTAGAAAAACTGAAATAGTATTTTCTTTTAAAACATACTCCAATCCACCTTTTTCCTGAATTAGCGGCGCCATAAAGGATTCTCGACACTTCCACGTTTAGAAAAAGGTGGATAGTCTTTGTGTTATTTAAAACTTTGAAAAATAATTTTTGCAGTAAATAGTAGTGATGGTTTCGCAGAGAACATGGAAATATTTATACTATATGGAAAAATTACCTATTTTAACTATTACATCAAAAATTGCCCCTATATTCTGTCATACTATTGTCCTATTTTTTGACCCAGAAACTACCCTAAAGAGATTTTTAGTTCAGACAACTAACGTTAATTCCAAGAGTTTGGAGTTGGTCCATGAGCAGTGATGAATCTCTAAAGTGACAAGGCAGTACCTGCAGGTGCAAAACTTCTCTGTATGGCTGTCGCATGGCATAAGAGGCTGCTTATTCAAATCATGCTAATCAAGTACTGTATTTATAAACACTCAGAATGCATTTTGTTCAAATGAAAGAATTTAATGTCTAGTCCATTTGTGGCCCCATGAATCCAAGAGAAAAAACTAACATCCATAAAACATATCCCTGACAGTCAGCAAATATAATCCAACCCCCTCAGAGAAACTGCATCCAATCTTAAACAAAGGTTACAGGGAACCATGCGGTAACCTATTGGAATTACAATTTCTCCATCATCTTCATAAACCTCAGAGGAAGCAAACGATACGAGGGCAGCCGTATCACTCATCATCTGCGATCACATCATCCTCTACATTTATCAAAACATCACATTTTCATTTCTATACCTTCATTACTGTTATACAAGGACATTTCTTAGAGGTTACATTTGATCGCATAAAACATGAGCCTTCATCTCGAATACAAGTTGAACCCTGTAATCAAACATCTCTGCCTGCATGCTAATTAATCTCCCTTAATAGGCACCTCTTGGAGGACAGAACATATTTCTGATATAGTGTGTTGTTCCAGCTGTGTCTAGGAGAAATAGGTTAAACAAAGCTTTATTTTAATTAAACAGTTCACTTAGGTGAACAGTTTATTGTGGAGGTAATTTAAGAAGGTCCAATATTAAGAACACTAGTTCAAACCTAGCCTAAAAATAGTTTCATGCTTCTGCTGATGTAAACTAGCTATAAAATGCCCTTATTAAAGGCAAAATATGTCATTTTCCCTGCTCGAGGGCGCATATTCAAAACAAACAAAGAAACAAAGGCGTAGTTTGATGACGCCGTGGTTGAGTGTGTTATCATGTAAGTTGTTGTCTTCATCCACACAGTGGATGCAATTCGATGGGACTCGGGCAGAATTCATGCTCATGGATGAGCTAATGTATTAAAGATTTATTAACATCACTGCAGTATGAATGCAGGGTGAGCCTGAAAGCAGTGGAAGTCGAACGAAGCCGCTGGAACAATTGCTAATGAGAGACAAGCGAGACACTTGGCTTGAATTCAACGGAGCTTTTATTACCCCACATTCGACTGCTTCCGCTCCTTCCAGCCATGCGAATATGTGATAAAGCAGTGCTGTTTGTGCGTTTGTCACCTGTTTAATAAAACTCATAACATATGAAAGCATCTTTGGTGTTTCCATGTTTCTACATGAAACAAAACCGAAAATCAAGGGAGTATGATGTCACTGGCATGCGACGCAATGACACGGTCCACTAGTTAAATTCTTTATTTGTCTGGATTTAAACATTCTTTGAACATTTGGGATAAAGTCAATACACAAGTCAACAAAATATATAATGTTGTTCTAGTGGTTTTTGGATATTTTAAGAGGCTCCTATTATGCCCCTTTTTACAAGATATAATATTATTCTCAGATGTCCACAGAATGTGTCTGTGAAGCTTCAGCTAAAAAAATACCTCAAAGGTCATTTATTATATCATGCCTATTTTTAAGTGGAAGCAGAAACATGCTGTTTTCATGCATGTCCCTTTAAATGCAAATGAGCTGCTGCTCCCCACCCCTTTTCTAGAACAGGGCTGCCATAACAGCTCATGCCTCAGATTCACTGCAAAAAAAACATCTGTTTGGTTTTGAATATAACATCTATTGACATGCGTTTTAAAGCCATATTAGTTTAAACTTTTGACATACGGTTTTCTAAGCGCGCACATACGAAGCACACAGACAGCTGACACGGCATGTGAGCACTAAACTAAGTTCTCTTTCACACACAAGTTTTTGATAAAAACACATATAAGTTACAAAAACATAGTCGGTTATGTCTGTGAAGTTAAACATCCTGGAAATAAATTGCATGTTTATATTAGATAGATTATGTTTTCACAACGCGTCATCAGTTGGCCATACTGGCGACACTGAACATAAACAATGCCACTAAAACGAACTGAAATCTTGCAGATTATTGCTGCTGAAAATTTTTGTCAAAATTACTGTCATGTTTTGGGCTGTACTAATTGGTTGGACCAGAAAAACCATTTGGAGTACTATAGACTGCCAAAAGTTATAACAAATGAAAAGAGTACAAAAAACTGTCTGAGGAACAAAAGGCATTTGTGGTTGGCCAAACTTAATCAGGATTTCCAGGGCAAGAATCTTGACAACATTCGTGCTTGTTCTTATCATTTCCACTCAAAATATGGCGGCTTTTCTAGCTTACTAAATCCTTCTCTATATGATATAGCAACTTCCACACGTTTTTTTTTTTCTGTGGTTTAGACAGCATAAATTAGCAGAACAAAGTATTCAGTAGTACATTAACCGTGAAATCCGTGCTGCTGTTTACATCCGTGTATCTCCAATATCCCTGGTGAAAAAAGCAGCATATGCTGGTAGGTATGTTTTGATGCTGGGATGCTGGTTAGGTATGTTTTGGTGCTGGTTTTTGCTGGTTTATGCTGGTCATATTGCTGGTCAAGGACCAGCATGAACCAGCAAAGGACCAGCATAAACCAGCAAAGGTTTAGCATAAACCAGCTAAGGACCAGCTTAAACCAGCATCAAAACATACCTACCAGCATATGCTGTTTTTTTCACCAGGGATGGCTGTTTATCCGGGTAACTGACCAAACCATGATGTAAGTGCAAACCCTCTATACAGTGCCTACTGCTGTCTATGTTGTTAATATGATCCAAACAATAAAATAAAAGCAGAAAATAACTCCCTGGACTAAATAATGTCTGTAGCTGTAATAAGAAGACATTTCTTACTTGAATGCTGTTTTTAAATGCTCTGGTGTGAAGATTAACATGGCAAATTGTGTGCAGCAAACTCAGGGCTGTGTCTCGGCTATTACAACAGTGTCTGTCAAGAGTCATGGGTGGGGCTTGTAAAAGGTGACATCATATTTTACGGATTCTGTTATTGATTGTTCTGAGACACTGCTTATGATTTATGGGGACTAAAAAAAGAAGTAGCTGGACTTTTATCATTCATTGTGTACACACACTGCCAACCAGAGGCGTCATGCCCATTGAAAGTGAAGCTCAGATTTTTGAGCCAAGTGGATTTTGAATGCACCTTCCAAAAGACAAAAAATAGCTGAATAATATTTTCTATATTTGATACAATCACACCGGCTGATTAGATCGTTCGCGTCATATCATCAGCTGATAAATTCAAATCTGGCGTTCGCTGGCTGGCGCTGAGCCAGAGAAAGACGCATTTTTACAGCACTGAGAATTATAACCAATCATCACACACAACGCTGTTAAGCTTATGAATGCATTGACCAATCAGAGGCGTTCAGATGAGTTAACGCTAAAATGCCGGTGTTTCTTAACTCGTTCGCTGACTAAATACCACAATTCAGAAAACAACAAAGTGGAGATGTGTGTACGAATCTGTAAGTACGATTCACAGTGTAAACAGTTTCAGTGATTTTAATGGGAGTTTCTGAGAGTGCTTGAACTCTAGATTGTCAAAATGTTATTTGATATTGTAAATGTTTTTTGCTCTTTCAGTATAATTAAAGTGTTATGATTAGTAGCCTGTTTTTACATTTTTTTATTCACATTAACTTTAATTGTTAAATACACATTAAATATAAAGTCAGTCATATTAAAAACCCTAATTGTAACGACCGCATTGAACCGGAAAAAACAGAGTTCACGCAGATCAGACAAGATGAGCGTTTAAGGTTAAAAAGTACATAAATTGTCAGTTTGTTTCGAAAATGACCGATCATTTTGTTAGATAAGACCATTCTTCCTCATCTGGGATCGTTTAGAGCCATTTAAAGCTGCATTTAAACTGCATTGTGGATGTTCAAATTTGGGGGCACCACTGAAGTCCATTATATGGAGAGAAATCTGAAAATGTTTTCCTCAAGAAACATAATTTCTTACCGACTGAAAAAAGAAAGACACAAACATCTTGGATGATAAGAGGGTGAGTAAATGATCTGTACATTTTTGTTCTGAAAGCAAACTTCTCATTTAAAGGTGAGAATTGAGACATTGCATGATATAGTTAATGCGTTTGGGAATGTTGTGAATGTTGTAAAACATAAGTCTGTTGTGCCTGCTGTGTCACATAATGAAGAATGTTGGCAGTCAAACAACCATAGCCACTGATGGTAGCAACTGTTTGATTACCAGCATCCTTCAAGCCTCTTTCGTGTTCAACAGAACAAAGAAACTCATGCAGGTTTAGAACAAGTGGTGGGTGAGCAAATGATGGCAGTGTTCATTTTTGGGTAAACAATTCTTTTAACTAGTATTTTGAGTGGAAAAAAAATCTCTCCGGGTAAAATGACTGGAAAAGAACATAAGGGTTGAATAGATTGAACAAGCCATATTATACATATAAGTGAAGCCAAAATACAACAGAATTACCCCATAAAAAAGTTTTAATTGAACGCACAGCTTTTAATGGCAACAACAGAAGATACATAAAGCATTTTATCATGCATTTTGTTGATAAGCTAATGATAAATTGATTGCCTTTTGGATTACAACACCTTGAAAACCGCTGGATGACACAGGTGAAGTAACATAACTAATATGTAAAACTAAAATTTGGATGCAGTAATTCTATTAACTAGTAGTGTGAAATATTAAAAATTAGCTGCACGGTGAGTAACAGATGCAACTGGTTATTTCCTTTCTCCTGCAGTGCTTTAATTTCAGTCTGAAATGAAACAGGCTGTACACAATCAACCTTTTTGATAAGAGCAAAATGAAAGAGAAAAGCATAAACCCATGGCCAACTTTGATTTAATCCAAAAGGAGATCACAGAGACGGGCGGAATGCAAATGATGTGCTGCTCTTTAACGGAGGCGCTGAATATTACCCTCAAAGACAGAAGCTGATATTGAAGACACACTCTGGTCACCTGTTGCCTTCATTTTCAAGTTGCCGATCGCTTTGAAGTTCACATTTAATTTATTTTTCAGATTAGGTTGAGTTTGTTAAAAGTTTAAACTGACTGAAAGTAAATCATATTAGCGGCTAAAAATATCTAAATTCACGTTGTTTTTGGTTTTGCACAGTTTGTTTATGTTTTGTACATGATCCAATTGGTGATGAGAACGTTATTATGTTGATTTCCACATTTCTTATATTGTTGTCTGTAGGCTAATAGAAGGCTGTTTTTTCAGTGTAATTGGCCTGATTTGTTCACATAATGCAAAAATCAACTAGGAGCCTCTCTCCATATTTACTTTGTTATTAATGTCCCTGTCGCATCGTTGCTCCGCCTGAGGCGATGTGAGAGATACATTGTAAGAGCATGTCAAAACTCCTTCACATATTGGACTCAAACATGGCATGGCATCTCCTGCAAGCCTAGCCAAGGATGTGGAATTAATTCAAGGCTGTGTGTCATTGTCATCTCAAATGTGGAAGTTTATACTTTATGCTCCCACTGTTTGTTCAGGTGACTCATACGACTAATATCCTACTTTTTTAATTTATCAGAGACAGAGACAAATAGCCACACCAGTGTTTTCCATTTCTTTATACAAGTGTCATATACTTTATAAAACCTTTAGCTGAGCTGCTAATTTAGTCAAAATATTTTGATTAATGATTGAATTTATGTACATTTATATTTAATTTAATGTTTTAATCAATCAACCAGTCCTAACCTAAAACTATGGCTTTGTTGTTTTGGCTCTTTTTCCCTCTTCCTAGCTTGTACTGTTATGAATAATTTATATGCTTGCATTGTTTGATCATTTATAAGACATCAAACTTCTTTTCTCATTAAAAACATGATATGAAGCACAGAACACTGAACTAAATTAAGCTAAATAAAGGACATAATTTGCATATAAATGTACTTATAATAACTTAATCTACAGGTAATTGTTGCGATGATAGAAGATTTGAAGTCATATCAGTACCTTGGTGATGGTGAGGAAATAAAGGAAATAAATATGATTATATTATATACAATTACCCCATGATTTACTCACGCTCAAGCCATTCTAGGTGTATACGACTTTTTCTTTTAGACTAATACAATTGGAGATATATTAAAAAATGTCCTGGCTCTTTCAAGCTTTATAATGGCAGTGAATGGGTGCTGAGATTTTAAAGTCCAATAAAGTGGATCCACCCATCATAAAAAGTACTTCACACAGCTCCGGGAGGTTAATAAAGGCCTTCTGAAGC
>JAHKKF010501759.1:0-10502 GCA_019740295.1 Labeo calbasu
AACAAATATTAATTTTGGTAAAATAATCAACATTTTGCAGGTTTAGCAAAGTGTATGTAAACTTTTGACTTCAACTGTATATAAAAGCCATAATCATGCGTATGGACTTAGAGAGTCCTCTGGCCAAGAACCACCATTACAGAATAATATTTAGCATTTTTATTGAAAATGTTTTGAATATTAGTCTTACATACCACCTGAGTTAGTCCACTGTTCTGACTACTGGTGTGCAATTGGATTGCAGTTTTTCCCTAATGTGCAGCTTGTTTTACAGTCTACACATTCAGAAGTAAATACTGCCAGCAGACTAAAAGCGTCAGGTTGTAAACGAGGTGAACCGAGACGTTTGCATTTGTGTGGCCAGAAACTATGTTAGATGGAAAAGGAAAACAATGCCAACGGCATATTTTCAACTCCACAAGGAGTTCAGGTTGTTCCCTTGCACACGGTGGTCGTAACCAGCGCTACCTAATAAAGTAGCTTCAGAGTGCATAGCATGCTGGACAGTACTAGCACACACTTCTGTTCTAATGAAGAGTGTGAAAATGGTCCAACTACAGCCAGGAATCAAACTCATTAAGCATCTGGAATTCATTAGGACCTCGTTAAAGCTGTGGACCTCATCATGAAGATTATTACGGCCCTCAGCCCCCTTCCCACATTTGAATCTAACCCCAGAAAGCGGGAAACTGAGTCGCCAGAGTCACCACTAGTTACCATGTTCGGCTGTCCAAGTTTATGGCGAGTGGGAGTTAATCTCTTCTGCAGCCATTTTCCTTGTTTTAAGGACTCTTTCAGGTATGAAATGCTTCACATGAAAGTCATAGAAGCTTGAAGCATGTTAAATGTCATGTATATCAAAGCGTGTACATACAAAACAGAGGGACCTGAAATAGTCTTGAAGGTTGAAATAATACACATTCTGAACAATATAAATGGTAATTTGCCATAACCATGCTTTTATCCCGCTGAAAAGAGGGAATGTGTCCAAACAGAGGCAAGATGTGATTGTGTGGTCTGCAGCATGAAGGATGAATGGGAAAGAAATGACTAAAGAAAAACATCAAGTCATTGAATTAACGCTCAAAGTCTGGCCCGCCGTCTGAGAGAGGCTCTGTATCACTCATGCTAATGGAGATAATGATCTCCATCTAAACCGTCGTCAGCCCTGCCGCCTGACAGAGAAGATGGAGTTTATAGAGCAATTAGTGAGCTTTATAAACCACTGCTTGATAGGAGCCACCTGGATGAACCGTGTCTTCTGTTCTCTGCTTCTGGTCCCTGCATCACTTTCTTTGTGTCTACCTTCTGTTTCTTTATGTTCTTCTTTCCTTCAGAAAGTCACTGCCATGGTAACTGTTTCTAGGAATGTTGTCATGTGGGCTTTAGGGGTTAATGTCACAAATACTTTTTTTCCAAGCCCTGAACACTGTTCCTTGTTTTCCTCCATTATGATCGAGTTACTGATGATGTTTCTTGTCATTATAATCGCTTTATCGTCATTCTAACTAAAGATGGTCTGATCTGGATGGTCACTTCTTCTTAAGACAACTGCTTATGCTCACAAACAATGAACAAACAACACCACACCCCACTGAGAACCAAAAAAAAAAAAAAAGTCAGAAATATAATTCTGACCTTTTGTCCTCACAATTCCAAGTTTATATCTCACAATTCCGAGTTCATATCTCGGTATTCTGGCCTTTTTTCTCTCAATTCTGACCCTATTTCTTGTAATTCCGTGTTTATAGCTTGGAATTCTGACCTTTTTTCCCCTCACAATTCTGACTTTTTTTCCCCTCACAAGTTCATGTCTCAAAATTTGTAACTTCTTTTTTTTTGCAATTCCGACTTTTTTTCTTGCAATTCTGACTTTTTTCTCGCAAATCCAAGTTCATCTCTCGCAATTCTAACCTTTTTTCCCCCTCGCAAGTCTCTTTTTTTTTTTTGTAATTCCGAGCTTATCTCTCACAATGCTGACCTTTTTTCCACAACTTACACTTTTTTTCAAAATTACAAGTTATAAAGTCCAAATTTGAAGGGGGAAAAAGAAATATGTTCTTAGAATTGCAAGTTTCTGTCTTGCAATTGTGACTTTCCAACTTACAATTATCTCTCAATTCTGAGGAAAAAAAGTAAATTGTGAGACTATATCTCGCAGTTATGGCTTTATTTCTCAGAACTGCAAGTTTATATCACATAATACTGACTTTATAATCTGCAATTGTAAGTTTATGTCTTGCAACTTTATAACACAATTATCTCACAATTCAGAACTGTTAGATAAAGACTCAATGGCCTTAATTCAATGTGTTATTTACCATTTCTTTACAATTATTCATGAAATGTACAATTTCTGAGAGAAAACCATTTCAAAGCCATTTTTTTTTCTAATGTAGTTCAGTGCACAAGACTTTCACATTCTCTTTATTGACCATGAGTGTAGATGGATGTGTTGGATATGCACACTACCTAGTGGACCAAGTGTTGTCTGTGTGGACACAGAAGGTGTGTGCCAACATTTTGGACTGTTCTTACGCCCAAAAATTATGTAGTGTAGACTGTATGTAAGCCATTATAGGAAATAAACTTTGTTTTACAAATGACACACAGCAACAAAAAGTGGCTGAAGTTGAGTCGCTTTCAACCTGATGAAATCCAAGAGCTTTCTGACCCTGCATAGACAGCAATGCAACTGACACATTCATGCCCAGAAAGATAGTAAGGACACCATTAAAATAGTCCAGTAGTGGTTGAACCGTAATTTTATTAAGCTATGAGAATATTTTTGTGTGCAAAGAAAATAAAAACAATGTCTTTATCCAACAATTTCTTCTCTTCTGTGTCAGTCTTCACCGCACGTTCATGAAAGTACCACAGTGCATTCACTTTGTGTGAGGTTGAACAATATTTGGAGTCTGGTGTGACAGAGCAAGAAGATGATTTTTAGTTACCTTCGCATCTTGTGATATGCTGCCCCTCCATTCAGGTCTATTCAGTAAAATGGTACTAAAAATCAACAGGCGTCATCTCTGCACAGGCAAAGCTGCCCCTTAAACCCTGGTAGGTTTGGGTCTTTCAAGATCAGCTGCCATGGACCAGTATGGAGATAAACCTCTATGTTTATCAACAGCAGACTAATTGTGTCTAACATACTTTTAATGCCAAGTTCGACACAGAGCCCCCATGTTTTTGAATCCAACCTGTAATAGCACTTTGTCCCTCTGGACCGTCTGAGGAAGCGAGAAAAAGGAAAAGAGGCGGGAGGGAAGACGACAAACCAAGCCAAAAATGATTTTAGTCTGTGCTCTGGAAGAGCAGATCTTCTTAAATCTTCCTCGAAGTACAGTCTAAGAAAGAGAGAAAACTGACGGGAAAGAGACTTGTTTTGACGCTGGAACAGCAACTGATCGACCGTCCGCTGCGGGCCAAGCCTTTATTTGTGTTCTGAGGCAGAGACCGCAAGCGAGTGCTCCAGTGAGCCACACCCCCGAGTGAAACTCCAGCATGCACAAACACGCATGCACACGCAAACACAGCGGATGGTCTGCCATCACCAAGCACTAAATAGAGGGGAGCCCACATTTATAAGAGCAAGGCCGCTCCACCCAGCTCAACTGATTAAGAGAGGAAGAGGAGATAAAAAGAAAATGAGCATGCCAGTATTCTGCCACTGAACCACACTAAGTGAAAACAAATGAAAAAATGAGTGTTATATGAAAGTAAACATTTCCATGCTCACACTATTTTATCAAACAAGCTTTATTGGCATCTATGGTCCCATGAAGAACCTTTAACATCCATGAATTCACTAAAGGGTCTTTATAGTGAAAAAATATGCCTTATACTATATAAAATAGCTTATATTGTAGCTCTGAATGAGACTATATCCATTTTTAACCACATTAAATTAGCGTGCAGCTTAGAAAGCAGTTTCTGAGCATCTTCGCCACTGTTCGTGCACAGGTACTCGGGTAAAACAGCTTGCTGGATTGCTTATTTATATCTGAACCCTTAAGCCCTTTCACAGGATGAGGCCTGCCACTATGGCAACCCTCGGCAACCCTCAGCAACCACAAAACGGTCGTCACAGGCAACCCAGCTGGGCAATCGGGCACTAATAGCAATGGTGGAGGGAGTGATCTGTTGCCAAAGCCACTCTTAGGTTTGGCTGCACATCTTTCTCCCAAGAGCAGCACGATCGACATGGGCATATCCTAATGGACTGAACGCACATCTCTCCTCCCACTGTTCTCCTCTTCAAGGTGTGTGTGTGGTAAACATAAATATTCCCAAATGACAGCCCTCAGGGAGAATGAGGAAAAGTGGCAGGTTCAGGAAAGATGATAGAACGTCCTCAACATACCAGGAAACAGTTTACTGATCGCATGAGTTATATTTTACACAAATACGGTAAAATGTGACTTAAAAAACTAGTCCCTAGATGTGCCAATGTTTACAAGGTTCATGGAATTGCCTCTATTCTGTCTAAGTAAACTTGATATCCTTAAAGGGATAGTTCAACCAAAAATGAAAGCTACTCCATGATTTACTCACCCTCAAGCCATCCTAGGTGTATTGAATATCATCTTTCAGATGAACAAAATTATATATATATAAAAAAAAATGTTCTGGCTCTTCCAAGATTTATAATGGCAGTAAATAGCTGTAAAGACTTTGAATTACAATAAAGTGAAATAAAAGCTCCGGGGGGTTAATAAAGGTCTACTGAAGCAAACCCCCCGGATCTGTGTGGAGCACTTTTTATGATGGATGGATGCACTTTATTGGACTTCAAAATCTCAACACCCATTCACTGCCATTATAAAGCTTGGAAGAGCCATGACATTTTTTAAAGAGCAGGTCGTATGTTTTTTTTTTTGTTTTTTTTGTTTTTTTTTTAAGTGTCCTAATATTGTGTTGGACATTGTAATTTTCTCAGAATATACATTTATACATAGAGTCATTTGTCAATGATTTTGAAACAGTACGAAACAAGTTAGCAAGCGCTACCATCTGTGTTGCCAAGTCCGTAGTTGTTTTTGATGTCGCGGGTTGAAGTGACCCCAATAACGTCATATTTAGCCACTGAAATGCGAATTTACCAGGGGAACCCTACAAAAAGCGTGTATTTTACACCCAGGAGTGCGATTTAATGGGGGACCCCCCTCGAAATGTGACTGGACTAGTTTTAAGTAGCACTTGGGTAGGTTTTTGTTGTGAAAACCTGGCAACCCTGAACATGCACCTTTACAAAAAACAATAATATAGTGCTCCAATCTGTTCTTAAAATAATGAAATAAAAACATTTATGCAAGCGAATCGTGCCCACAGCTAAAGTTTAGCTGCTAAACTGTAAGCAAATAAAGCAATAATGATGGCTATGTTAGCCGAGTGCTACATCACATATTAGCAACTTGATATTTTGAGCACTCGAAGATGTACACATAACGTATCAATCGTATTTACAGGTTGTGGTTAAGAGATGCATTTTGGTTCAAAGAATAAAGATCAGAAGCCAAAGAAGATAAAAGCCAAGATTAGAGAAGCAGTCCTCTGTAAAATGATGAGCACAACAAAAGGTTCAACTTTAATTCTGTGGTATCGTTGAACACAACGTCTTCTCAACATGATGTAAACACACTAACTAGCAGAAGTGTTTGTGGGCAGGTCAGAGTGTTCATATTTTGTGGGCAGGCGGGGAGTATGCTAATATGCTAGTGTCGCAGATTTTAACAGGCAGAAGATTTGAAAACATGACGACTCGTTAAGGTGATTCGGAGTCGACTCTTTCTTTTGAAAGACAATATCTTTATTTACCATTGACAACTTTGCAGACTGTTTACACTGAAGGACAGCTATGTTACAGACTGCAAAAAAGCTATTTTTCGAATTTCCATACGACTAACAGATTATTGGTTGCATATTGGAGTTGGCCACTGAGAACTCTTACAAACTCTATAACTGTAAAATCAAATTTGCAAGAAGACATTTACATTCAAATGATAATCCACAAAGTGGATATATGGATTCAGTCAGATTTACTGAAAAGAAACAGCAGTTTGTGTGGCTGTTGCTTGCATTGGGTAGTTTACTCCAGCATTGTAAGTCATTTTCATAAAAGCTTATTTTGCAAAAAGTCCAATTCCAGCAACACAGCGCCGCTCTGCTCGTGTGGGCAGTGTGAACGCTGTAACCTGGCAAAATGTATGCCAAAACAAATATACAAAATAGGCCTAAGAGTGCTGTAGCCATTATGTTCAAGCTCCTGGAAAACATTTTTCGCCTAGCACAGGAAGTGGATTCAAAAGCACTTTGTGCAGTCTTTCACCAGAAACTTCATTAGACTTCCTGAATCCTTACAAAACATCTTCTATGTGTCACACTCATGTCACTTTCTCATCGTCTATCACCCTCTTACAGAACGATGGAGAAGATGAAGAGTGAAAGAGAGCAACAGAGAGGGAGAAGAGGAGGAGAGGAGACTGGTACAATGGCCGTCTCTGTGTCTGTACGGACGCCAGGACGTGAGGAGGGAGGAGTGGAGGAGTGGAGGGTCTGACCAAACCGAGCAGTGTGGAAAAGCAAAAGAGAGAGAGTGAAAACGAGAGACAGCGGGCGGGATGAATAAGCCCTCCTCAGCCCATCTCCGCCAGGCTCAGCCGTACAAGGACGGGCCTGTGCCTCAGAAGGGCGAGAAAACCAACACCACACACCTCGAACGCTCCGCATCAGAGCCCTTATTGTACACGCCACTTTTCCCAGGATACCCTACACCCCCTGAAGCGGGACTAATGGATATTCCTGCTATCTTTTCCCCTCTTAGCTCACTCTCTGGAGACTGTACCTCTACCTGAACCACACTTTACAAAGATCACAGAGGACCATTAGAGGAAAAGACCCCCTGCGCCAGGCACAACGGGTGTATAGATGTGTGTATACATGTATGAATGTGACAGACAGTGTTGAGGAGCAACTAAAAAAGTGAATTCATAAATGCACAGTATTAAACTGTTCATTTTCATATTCATTGGAATTTGCTAAAGATTACATTCAACAGTGTTAATATAAATGTTTTTAAAAATTAACTTTTGTAAGAATTAGATGATGGCAAAGGTGATCTATATTTTAAAAAAAATAGCTGAAACAGAGAAATTGTTTAATTGAAATTGTTAGCAGAGGCTATTTATATAACTATAACTCCACCCACAAACATGTGGTAGGGCTAGTCAACATACAGTAATAAAAGATGCCTGCTGAACAACAGCTCTTGTGGCGTATGTGGTAAAGCGTGTGACATTTTGATGCCGCTGACATAAGTTTGAATCTGCCTTTCACCAAACTCATTCTTGCCCCTTTTCACATCAAGTATCAGATCAGAAGAGCATTTACTTTCAATTGAATGAGGGAAATAGTTAAAAAAAAAAACAAGAAAAAAAAGTGGAAAATAAAGTGCCTCACGTGTGATTATTGGTTAGGGTTAGGGTTAGATATATGAAGGGCTTTATTGTCCCATGGTGGCATCCATTTTAATAAAAACGATCATTTACACTCAATACGTTGTTATTGCATACTGTTTTATAAATGTACTAAAATACTAAGGTGCAAGTATCTTTATCTGATCTCATGATGAAAATGTACCTGTGCAAACTTTTTCGCAAGACGCGAAATACGTACCAGTAAGTATCAATAAGTATCACTGCAGTTTTCAACAGAAATGAACACTAGAGGTGGTAAAACGGCAAGCATCTGTAATAATTTTTGTACACAGTTCCATATGTTTCCGGACGTAACAAGCTCAGCCAGCATGAAACTGGACTTAGGATGTGAAATCCTTGGGTACGAATCCTATGAAAAACATGACTTACGATGAAAGAGCTGAAAGATGAGAGATCGAAAAACAAGCATTTGCGTTTTTACATCACATTCGCTTTTGTCTGTTTTGTACGTTATTTGAAAACATCATGGAGCATTACGGTTATAGTGCCACTCAATGTACATTTCAAGTCAGAACTGCGGTGACGCATACAAAACCAACATCACATACAATGTACCATGTGTACAATCATCTGTTTCGGAAAAAAAAAAAAACACTCTTTAGCGCCACTCAGTGGACATTTCACATCGAATGTATCCATGAAATGTACACGGCGGTATGCATTTTGCGTCTTGCGGAAAAGTTCCCACAGTTAAGTTTTTTGTCATGAGATCAGGTTGAAATATCTGCCACTTGCACCAAGTAGTATAAATAGCATCTAACGCTTTTTATTGCAAAGAAAATGCTGCCATTTTTACATAGTGTAAATATAATCTACCACTACTTTGCACTTAGTGTAAATAGAATTCACTGCTATTTGCACAAAGTAAAAAGCACCCATCACCATTTTCATTTAGCGCAAATAGCCGCTGCTAAAAATAAAATATTTATTATTTCACAATACAGAAATTAAAAACCTCTAATAGACCATTCTTATAACCTGATATGGTGCATTTATTCAGTTTTTTAATATTGTAAATCTTTTTTTAGATTTTCAAAAAAAAAATAATAATTGTGCATCCCTAAACTTTATAATTTCAGCTCGTTAATGGTTCAGTTAGCATTCTTTTAGTGCTTTTTAGGAATTTTTATTAGTGACTACATAAATGCAATCCAATAATTAACTCTAATTGTGTATAATGCAAACAAATTAAATTATTTGAAAATTGAAAAGTGCAATAATGTTAGCATGAACAAGACACTTCTGAACAAGACACTGAAATATTTCAAATGAATAATTTAAAGTAATATTTCAGAAACATAAAAATCAGTCATTTGCTCATCCTCACATCTTCAAATACCACTGTAGAAAGTGATACAGGTGAGGTAAAAAAGACAAGTGAGCTTAGTCTCAAATAGCTGTTTGAAATAGTCTATTTATGAATTATCAATTTTTTTTTTTAAAGTTTAACTGAATTTACTGTAAATTTGTTGGTTGCAGTCATTTAAATGTACTTAAATGCAGTCACTTAAAGCAATAGTTGAACTGAAAATGAAAATTCTGTCATGAATTTATCACCCTCATGTCGTTCCAAACCTGTAAGACCTTTGTTCATCTTTAGAACACAATTAAGATATTTTTGATGAAATTCAAGAGTTTTCTGACCTTGCATAGACAGCAACACAAATGACACGTTCAAGGCCCAGAAAGGTAGTAAGTCCATGAGACATCAGTGGTTTAACCGTAATGTTAAGAAACTACAAGAATACTTGTGCACAAAGAAAACAAAAATGACGACTTGTAGCTCGTCAAGCTCCAGTTTTAAAGTGTCGTCCATCAAAACAACACCTGAAGAGGTCTGGGAACTTTTGCAAGTACTTGTAAGTACAGAAAAAGCAAGCTCATTTTTGAACTTTCCATTAATCTCTATAGCCAAACCACACAAAAAGGAGCAAACATTTCAGCAATCATGCCACACAGTTCCAAAATAATGGGTGGAAGCTGCCGGAAAGGGCACCACACATGCACAAGCACATCCTTAACAAGACATCATGCCAAGACTCTCTATGTTAAGTGCTGGAGACAGCTAAGAGTAAAAGAATGCAATAGTTCCCTGAAGAAGAAAAGAGGAAGGAGCAGGACTGAAGGGATTCCAGTTTGAGGATGAAAAACGAGGAGAGAGCTTGAACGGATCTTAAAATTCCAGTAGAAATATGTGAGGCAAAGATCCTAACCCTCTCTGGCACCAAAGTGCCTTCTGGGATCTAACAAACACCACAATTATACCAGAGTCCCCCATAACAGACCCTCACGACACCCGAACATAAAAGACTCTGAGGCCACTGACAGTAAAGAGCAAGCCGACTGTTTATGTGCATGTTTGTGCGTCCAGTGTTTCTGACCACAGACGTGGCAGCAAATCAACCCTATTGCTACACCTCATTGGCTTCTTCCTTGTTCCTGCCTTTCAGCATCATTTAATCCAGAACTTTCCCTTATATATCCAATCCATTGTTTGGCATGGCTAACTCCAGCCTTTCATCCCTGCACTAAAACCGTACACTCTAGAGAAACAATCTAAAAAACAGATGCAGCTGAAGCCCGTAACATACATGTTATGAGAGAGCCTGTGAAAGAATGAAGTATGAGAAAAATGTTTTGATTGCGCATAGAGAGACTGAGAACAGAAGGTGACGACCCTAATTTGGGCTGGATTGGTGTCAGTAGTAAATTAACAGGGTTAACTGGATGGCTGGCTGAGATATATTGGGAGGCCTAAAGCTGGATGTCTGTGGGTCAAAATAATGGCTGAGATATTTCATACTTTCAAAGTGACATGCAAGTAGGGTGTCTTGAACATGGTGGTTAAGGCTCCGTCTACACCACACTCTCCTTGAACGCATATGTGCACTGGTGTGATGTCTGTCGGAGAATGTATGATTAGGGTTGCACAATTGGGCCAACAAAAATCATAACACAATTATTTTGTCTAATATAGGAGTTAGAACAAAGAACAAAAAAAAA
>JAHKKF010501762.1:0-14980 GCA_019740295.1 Labeo calbasu
TAAACTTTTGAACCGGGTCATTTTTATAAATTCAACTATTATTTTCTCTTGTGGACTATATTTAAACATCCTTCATGTGAAATATCTTATTCAGGTCGGTCCTAAATAAACAATAACATGTATTTTGTATAATCCTTCTTATTTTGGTTAAATAACTAACATTTTTAATGATTCTGAAAGGGGGATGCAAACTTTTGACTTCAACTGTATGTTCACCCCTCATGTGAAGAACGAAACTAATACAAGGCAATTTTTTATGCCGTAATACCCCTTTTTGATATTTTGAAGACGCAATAGTTCTCTGTATATACATAGCTCTGCAGAAAGCTTCCCAGAAGTAGTTTTCTGAACAACATGGTAAAACACTGTGCTGGTTAGTTGTGCTAGAAAGGAAGTCTTCTGTCTTTCTATAATACTGGGTCGCAATGATTAAGTGATGTATTTTAGCTGTAAATTATTATGGTTTTGTTCATTTAAAGTTTTATTTACTTACATTTTATGTATTTGGAGAGGTTTACATGTGTGTAATTGACTATTCACGCATACAGTGTTACACAGTGCTGACATGGCTGGTCAGTTTTCTAAAAATGAGACCATTAAGTTTCGTGCGAGCAGTCGGAAGCTAGTTTTTCCATATAGTTTTGTTTACGTGCTAAATTTTTTAACCTTTGCAATATGGATAAACATGTTAAAGCTTTTATTTACAAATCATTTACAAATGTGGTACGCCAAGCTCACATTATTTACTCCAGAAGCATGTTATTTATTAATAATTTTTTTTTCTGCATTATATTTGTTGCTGGCCAAAAATGTTTCATTAAATGAATTAAATTCAGATTGAAAATTATGTGTTAAAGGGTAAAGTTAGCTATAGTACATATTGTGCATATAGTTAGCTATAGTTTTTCTCGCTCTCTATTTGTTGTTTCATATCAGAACTTCTGTCTTTTTTTTTTTTTCTTCCAAGAGCTTTCAATCAAATAAGGTACAAATTGCTTAAGATTTGCTGTAGACCTTGTTGTCGGGTGGATAAGAAGTGTTGACTCACACTGATCATACTCAGCTGAGTACTTTTCTTCTCCTGTCTGTTTTGTCTCATTGAACTGGAACTGCTATGCATCTCTCTCAAGAGCAATTCTGTTGTACGCTGAATGTATTTTGACCAATCAGCAATGTCTGTAATCACAAGCACAGTGTTGATTAGCCTGTGTAGATATTATCTAACACTTCTTTTATCACTTTTTACAGTATACATAGCTGAAATGATGCTGATACATTGTTTGCTTTCACTAATATTAACAGTATAATGATCAGCATGGTTTTAATTTGATTACCAAGAAGACATATAATTTTTAATGAGTACTTTTTTACATCTATTGGTTTATTAATAATCCGATTGTTTAGACTACCTATTTTTTTCTTTTTGTTTCTTGCTCGGTGTTAATCTTTAATTTCCAACTTTTCATTCTTGTTTGTTTAGAGGTTTATAGTTTTTTAATTCTTAATGTGTTAAAGTGATCATATGTTTGTATGCTGCTATTTTCCTGCTATTTCCCCAACAGATAGTTTGGATAAATTCACATAGCATCATTGAAACTTGAAAAATAAGAAAAAAAAAGAAAGAAATAAAAATAAAAAAGATTTTCCTCTGTAAAGGATAGTAATAAAATGAAAACGTATGAAAGCCACAGTATCAACACAAAGTTAAATTAGAAAAATATATTTGAACTTAACATTTTTTTCTTTTCCATTTGGTGTCTTCTATACATTAATCTCTGGTGCTGCAAAATCATATCACATATATATATATATACACATTTGTACCAGTTTTTCAGTATTCTGTATCATAAGGGTTTCCACTGATGTAAACTACTTTCAACTCAGAAACTCCTTCCTTTAAAATACCGCTTTTCCTCCAAAAACTTGAATTTCCAATAGTGTGTAAATAACACTACTTACAACATAGACTTTTACCCTCGGAATTTGCTTACGGTGTTAGAAAAATCATAGTTGTGATGAAAACTCTTCTCAACGTGACATTTTCCCATGGGGTGGTTAAACATTTTGCGTAGATGTAGATATTGATGATTCATCCGGAAGTAATACGTTTGTCTTTGCATTCTTGGCATGCGGCATGAATGAGTGTAGAAGAGAGCTCTGAGTGTATTGTCTATGTGACTACCATATAAACGGGTGAGAATGACGGTACAGCCCATTTCAATAAATCTCCTGTACTTCATGACGTGTCTTGTATTGCTTTGATATATGTGTTGAAGCCAAAAAGCTTGTAGGGCAATATATTTTCACGTTCCAAGCTGAGAAAACTGAAACTTTTTTATTAGCGAGTTGCTGATGCCCACATCAATACGTCATTAAATCAAAATTCATTACACCTTGCAATTAGCTCCCCAACCTTTTATCTTTGTATTTGCATTACACTGCAAGCCTCACGGATGTCGTTTCTTTCAGGGAAATTAATGGGAAGGAAATTTCTCATGCCCACCCAAATAAATAAAATAGCCTCTTTAGCAACAAGGTAGCTTGTTAAACTTCTCACCTCATTTGTTTATGAGTAACAGGAGTGTGTGTGTGTGCGAACCGCTGCATGTACAAGTGCCACTCAAGCTGTTTACCGTCTCCTCCTTCTGAGGAGCTGTATCATTGCTCTTCATTGACAAGATCAGCCCCTTCACAATCCACATAGAGAGATACTCTCTCTGCAACATTTGGATGAAAATGGAGCTTTTTCAGACGCAATGAGATGTAGATTAACGGAATTCCCTATTGAAACAAGACGCTTCTCAAAGCAAGGATTTCCAGTTCCTTCAATAAGACGCAGTCTGTCTTAGGAAGCTTGAGACAATGCGCCGTACTAGATGGATGCTGTCTTTATACTGGAGAGTGCTTAAAAGTGTTCAGAGTTTTTTTTTTTTTTGACTAGCTGTTTTATTTTAAGGTTTAAAGGTGTGTGGGAAACCATTAAAGTACAGTTCATAAGAATGACCAAAATAGAATACAACGCAGTACAAATATCCATTATTTTAAGTTCATTTTTAAATATAATGATCTTTGCTGACTATTTAATAGGTTTAAAAAGTGTTATACAGCTAAAGTATAACTTGCGCCATCTGTAAATGTGTGAAATTTTCCATGACTGTAGTAATGAAAAGCCAATCATTGCTTTCTAAGTAAGATTTGGAAGATTCTCAATTCTGTTTCCATTCTTGCTTAATACTTCCACATTCTGTTCTTTTCTTTGTTTCATTTCATTTCACTGTAGTGTTTTAAACTGTCAGTAAACACTGACGGATATAAATACATTTTTATAAATTTTATCATAAAACAATTGATGCTTGACAAAATTTAAGCCTTTTTTACATGCATCGTTTATCATATTAATTTTTTTTGCAAGGAATTACTCTTTTATTTTTTATTTTTAGGACTTTTAATTCTGAGTTCTTATTAAATACTATTTTTTTAAGTATTGATTTTTAAATGTATGTGGCTTTACAACCAGGATTTTTTTTTTTAAGTTCTCAAGGTTGTAAGGGTGAATGAAAAAAACATTAAAGTACAGTTCATAATTAAGGCCAAAATAAAATGTAGAGTGTAAAATGTAAAGTTTTGCTTGAAATCATTTTTTTAAAGTCTTGTACAGCTAAAATATAACATACACCATCTGTAAATGTGTGATATTTTTCGCAATTGTAGTAATGGACAATTGTAGTCATTTGTGAAATATTGCTTTATAAGTAAGATATAAAGCAAGGCATGGAAGCTTCTACTTTATGTATTTCCATTCTTGCTTAATAATTCCACATTCTGTACTTTTGTTTTATTTCACTTTAGTGTTTTAAAGCAGATGCAGAATTGTCAATAAATACTCACTGACAGATATTAATACTTCTTATAAATGTGATTTATTGATGCTAAACAAAAAATAATAATAATAAGCCTTTTTTACATGCATATGTAATCATTTAGCATGCCAATGAGGCAACTTCTGAGGCGCACAAGTAATTTATTTATTTTATTTTTTGCAAGGAATTGTAAGTACTTACTGCTTTTAAATTTTGAGTACTTATTAAATACTGTTTTGTAAGTACTGATTTTTAATGGAAAATATGCAGTGTCACAACTAGTAAAAATATTATCTTTCTATTTTTATAAATGGTTGTATGTTAAATATTTTAATAATAATTTTTAAGATATATTTAAAAAATACATATGTGTTTATTTAGAAGTTTTAAGGGTATATAGGAAACCATTAAAGCAGAGTCATAAAAGGGCAAAATAAAATACAACTCATTATAAATACATCCATTCTTTCATTTAAGTTAATTTTTGAAATGTAATGACCTTTGCTGACTATTTAACAGTTTAAAAAGTCTTGTACAGCTAAAATATAACACACTATCTGTAAATGTTTGATGTTTTCCACAACTGTAATGGAAACTTCATTTCTGAAGTCTTGCTTTATAAGATATAAAGCAAGATATGGAAAATACTCCGTTCTGTGTTTCATATGTATTATAAATATATATTTAAAAACAAATATTGTATACACAATATTTTTATACACTATATACACTGCTGTTCAAAAGTTTGGGATCAGTAAGATTTTTTATGTTTTTTAAAGAGGTTTCTTATCCTTATAAAGGCTGCATTTATTTGATCACAAATACAGAAAAAAAATGTAATATTGTAGTGTCAAATAATTTTTTTTTTCTCAGCGTCATTACTCCAGTCTGCAGTGTCACATGATCCTTCAGAAATCATTCTAATATGCTGATTTATTAATAGTGCTGCTTAATATTTTTTGGAACCTGTGGTACTTTTTTGAGGATTCTTTAGTAAATAAAAAGTTAAAAAGAACAGGATTTATTTAAAATAGAAATAACTATATACACTGCTGTTCAAAAGTTTGGGGCCAGTATATATTTTTTTTTTGAAAGAAATTAATATAGTTTTTTTTTTCAGCAAGAATGTGTTAAACAGTTTCAACAGTTTCCAGCATTGATAATAAATCAGCGTATTAGCATATTAGAATGATTTCTGAAGGATCGCTTGACACTGAAAATTATTAAAATATTAAAATAGGAAACCAACAGAAATTGCAATAACATTTGACAATATTACTGTTTTTTCTGTATTTTAAAAAAAATACAGACTTGATGAGCATAAGAGACATTAAAAACATTAAAAATCTTACTGATCCCAAACTTTTGAACACCAGTGTATATTGTATACATATACATATTTATGTATGTGTGTGTATATGCATATATGCATAGATGTATGTGTAGAATTTTAACTGTGTATATATATTTACAATTTGCTGACATTTGAACATGTTTAAGTGTGAATTAAATGTCCGAATACTTTCTGGGGTCATTGTAAATGTTCCACTTTGTACCACTACTGTTAATGATTATGCAGCATTAGACACAGTGGGTGGAAGGTGTAATGTTTAATGAGGTGCACTGTGGATCATTTTAGACTGGTAATACATTAATTACCCTTTTTGAAGGACGTCTAAAAGCCAGTAGTTACATTCATTACAGCATAATGTTTTCCCCTTTGGATCAGAAATGCGATCTTCTTTTGGTCAAGTCAAGTGCATACCGTATTTTGATATTGGCCCACAATAAGCAACATAATCCTAAAAAATAAATGAGGAGCACCTTTTTGCCCACTTTTCATGAATTAGCAATGACTGACGCTGTAAATGTTCTGGCGTAGGTTTACGTCTCATTTTCATCTGCTGTAATTGGAACAATAACTTTTAACACGTTCATTGCGAGATACTGTTTCATTTTGTCTAGTGTCCAGTGGATGCGGCATGCGTCACGTCCCTTCGGCTGGACTTTATATGAAACACGATAGCGTCTGTTTTTGATCGTAAATTACAGGACGGACAGCCGTGGTTCGAGCCCACCGGACGGCACGTGCGTTTACAGGGACACGCGTGCAAGTGGAGGCCACACACAGTTCATCTGTGCTGCTGTTAAAAATGGATGGGCGTCATGGCGCAAGGATCGGTGACACCCGGCACGCGTCCATTCAGAGAAAAACACCCCAAGCAATTTCTGCGACAAGATGTTCGACAAGTGAAATTCAACACATGGATGAGCTATTCAGGTATGACAGGCATAGGTGGTTGTCGGCCCCGGCTGTGGCTGAACCTGACCTAACATAAGCCAGATGTCAAGGTTAGCTTCCACTGGGGCTTTCACCCTGCTCTGAAGCTTTAGCAGAGAACAGTAAGTTAATCTGGAAAAGCACTTGGTTTATAGGGGAAACCTGCAGCACGGCTAGGTGTCAAATGAGCCTCTCAGCGCGAGGATGGGCCCCCATCAGGCCCTATTGTGTGTACCATTGTGTGCTTGATTGCTGCCACGCGTCCTGGATCAGGTGAACAAAGGCCAGATGACACCCTGAGGTGCAAGACGAAGGGAAATCAGACACATGAACAGGGCAATTAAAAGAAAAGGAGGTGAAAGGAGCTGAGCCAAAGCTAAGAGAAAGCCAAGGGAAACTCAAAGGGAACTGATAAAGTGTACAAACTAGATAGGAACATCAGTACAAGTTGGGGAAACAAGGAACATTTTCAAGGGCACTCTCTTAGGGAGCTAAGAATGACTTCAGATATAACAAGAGTGCACAGAAATGTCATTTAAAAAGCAAAGCTTTTTATGCTAAAATTATGATAAAAAAACTGCTGTTTACACTACCATTTAGCTTATGTGCATCACTTCAGTCCTGCCCTTTGACACATAACTTCACCCTACAAAAATAAAAATGTATATAATTTTGTTTTATTGTTTATTTATTTATGTTTTGTACATTTAATTTATTTGATTTATATATATTAACAAGCTCTATTTACCTCCAGGGCATAAAGAATCATATTAGAAAAATATTATATTTATATAAATATATATATATATATATTTATATAAATATATTATAAATGTATATATATATATATATATATATATATATATATATGTCTCTTTAGAAATAATTTTTGAGGTTTACAAACCCCTGGTGGTTACTGAAGGAACTGCAGGTGGTTTGTGAGTTGATAAAAAGCTAATAATTAAATAAATTATTAAAATGTCACATTTTTTAAAAGACAACAACGACAATAAATTCTTTATCTGTGTGTTGACTATTAACCATCATAAGAGAACCCTGAATTATATTATGTATATATTCATTTATTTTAAATCTCAGGGGTAAATATCAAATCAAATAGGTTCAGCTGACAAAAACATTTGGGAATACCTGCTTTAAACCACAAAAACATCAATATACGGCACCTTGGAAAGCAACAGCTGACTTCAACATTGTGCTATTTTATACTAAATGCGACCCTGGACCACAAAACCAGTCTTAAGGGTCAGTTTTTGAAATTGAGATTTATATATCATCTGAAATATGAATAAATAAACTTTCCATTGATGTATGATTTTTAGGACAGGACAATGTTTGGCTGAGATACAACTATTTGAAAATCTAGTTTTAAAAAAAGTTTTAAGCAATGCATATTACTAATCAGAAATTAAGTTTTGATATATCTATGGTAGGAAATTTACAAAATATCTTCGTGGAACATGATCTTCACATGATCCTAATGATTGTTGGCCTAAAAGAGAAATCATTTTGACCCATACATTGTATTTTTGACTATTGCTACAAAAATACCTGTGCTACTTATGACTGGTTTTGTGGTTCAGGGTCACATACTATAAATTCAAATCTCAGTCTGAATGTTTGTATTATTTCATTTAAATTTAAAATTAAATTTTATTACATTTAAAAAAAAAACTGTTTAAATGAGCCTAAGCTCAAAAAAGGTCCTTTTTTGTTTGTTTGTTTGCTTGTTTGTTTGTTTTTCCAGCTGAGAATAAAGCCAGTTATAATATACTTCTTGTGCCGGCCTTCTTTAGCATTTTTTTTTGTTTTAAAATATCACTGTTTTCATGAGAAATGACTGTTTCATAGCTCTTGTGATATAATTACCAACAAAAGCGCTTGTTCAGCTCTGTTGAAATGCTCGACAAATTGAACTTACGAATGTTTGGTAAGGAGGACTTGCATGAGTCAGTGTGTATATGTTGATCTGTAAATGCCTCATTAGTCAGTCTTTACATTCTTCATAGTCTACCCATCTGGCGGTACCAGATTTTCTGGTTTAAGCTGATACGACTCTCCGTCAGGCCCGCAGGGGAGCAGGTTTCTCTCTTGCTCTCCTGAGCACTTTTACTCTCAAATATGCTGCTAAACATGGAGTAATACAGTCAATCAGTCAGTTGTCTGCCTGCCTTTCCTCTAACATAAAAGCCCAGTCGGAGCACGGCTGGACCCTGTACCAGCCAAATTACTCCGGCGGGAATTACCAGCTCATAAATTCTAATGTGTCAGAGGGGTGGCGGGATTTCAGAGGCAGAATGTTTTCACCATTTTCTACTGCTTCCCGTGCAAGAGCTTGTCATTTTGCAGGCCAGACAAACAGTATCACAAACTGACAAAATGTAATGGTGTTTACACCTAAACACGGCCCAAAATCACAGCAATCTGGGCGGAGGGAGGCGATGGAAGCTGGGAGGCTGAGTGGCTCCCCACCATGCCTTAACAGGTCTCTTCAAATGCAACATCTGTGATGTGTCAACTCTCAGAGACTCAAATCACCATCCTAAACCATGATAATCCACTTTGTAAATGTGGGGCAAGTTGCAGCCTGCCTTTTTCTATTTCCTATTTTGCTCTCTCTCTCTCTCTGTTTTCTTCAGCATCATAAATGTTTATTCTTCCGGCACCTTGCTGACACTTTAGTGTGGGAATGTGGTGTTTAAATGCGCATCTTCCTCTTCTGTGCTGTTTCTGATAATTGAACATAGGGTGAAGAATTGAAGTGGATGGATTTAGATGCACATTAGGAAAAGCTGTTCTGTGCTTAATGTGGCTAATGAAATTTCAGCAGAAAGATTTTCAGTGAAGAGAATATTAACATCATTTTCCTTCCAAAGACTTGTGTGAGATTACATTTCCAGCTCTCTCAAATGCATTTCAGGCTTTCATGTTAGGTTTTGCAAAATTACCTCAAACACAATGTGTTGTGAAATATAAATACACTGCTGTTTAAAAGTTTTGGGTTTGTAAGGTTTTTAATGTTTTTGAATAAGGGGGTTCTGTATGCTCACCAAGGCTAAAAGGGAAAATGGTAATATAGTGAAATATTATTACTATTTGAAATAGGTGTTTTCTATTTTAATATATTATAAAATTCAATTTATTCCTGTGGTGCAAAGCTGAATTTTTAACATCATTACGCCTGTCTTCAGTGTCACATGATCATTCAGAAAAAAATAATATATGCTGATCTGGTTCTTGAGCAACATAATTATCAGTGTTGAATAATTTGGTGAAAATTTGCTATTTGTTTTAGGATTGTTTGATTTATAAAGTATTTTCTTTAAAAAAAAACACACCCCATGTTCTTTTTTTTTGAACTGCCATAAATAATACAGAACTGTTGTGTATTTTCTTTTCTTTTCTTTTCTTTTCTTTTCTTTTCTTTTCTTTTCTTTTCTTTTTCTTTTCTTTTCTTTTCTTTTCTTTTCTTAGATTTTATTTCCAGGTATTCTGAAAATATTTACTATAGTTAAGCTAATTAAGCTCACATTTGTTTGATTTATAAAAGTATTTTCTTTAAAACAAAATCACACACCATGTTTTATTTTCACTGCCATAAATGATACAGAACTGTATTTTATTTTATTTTATTTTATTTTCAGGTCCTCTTTTTATATATTCATATAAACAGGAGTTTCGCTTGTTCAACTTCAACTTCTCTCATTGGCTAGATTAAGTCACCTGATCAACACTTCCTCCATATTCTTTTTACAACTGCTTATTTGAATAGTCTGTATTTCTCTGTTGTTTGGTCTCTGAGACCAAATGTATAGACACCAAAACATGGAAGGTGTTGTATTTGTTCCTATACTTCACTACACAAAAGCATGTATGTATGAAGTTATCCTATGAGATAAAAACACTCAGAAATGGGAAGAGTGAGGTGTCATTAGCACCAGCCACATGTTTCACTTTGAGAATGCTTTTTGGAAAAAACACGATGCCTGTTGAATAATGAAGGAATGCTGGATTGTACGTGTGGTGTTTATGAACAGTGTATGTCTATCATTGAACCTCAGGTGGACTGAGGCTGTCAGTACCAGCTAACTAGGCACCAGTTTGTTTGTTTATTTATTTATTTTTTAATTCTGAGAATCTTTGTGTGTTATTTTGTTACCTAGCCAGTCTGCAGATGTCTGGCCTGCTAGTTTTTTCATGTCATTGCTAACAGAGGGCACATTCAAATGCCTGCTCATGCAAGAAGGACAGGACGGACCGACTAGACTAGTCTGTATTACTTACAATATATTAAATACTGTTTAATACATAGCCTCAGTGTTATAATAGAGTGTTTTCACGACGCGTTATAAATCGACCATATTAGTGGTACTGAACGTAAAACAATGCCACTGAACAGAACTGAGCTCACAAATTTTGCTGATTACTGCTGCTGAAAATGGTCAGTTATCATCACGTTTTGGGCTGTTCTGATCAGTCGGATCGGGAAAAACATTTGGAGTAGTATAGACTGCCAAAAGTTCAAACAAATCAAGGAGAAGAGTGCAAAAACTGTCTGAGGAACAAAAGACATTTGTGTTTGGTCAAACTGAACCAGGATTTTTAAGAATTTCCAGTCAGGTAGGTGAAATTTTAGGCTAATATCTTAATACTGCTTGTATGCATCTTTACCACCTAATAACTGTAGTTTGTCAAAATATCGCACCTGCTTACCAAGTCCTTCTTTATATGATTTAGCAGCTTTCACACCCTTTTTCCTGTGGTTTAAACACCATAAATTGGCCGAACAATGTATTCAGTAGTACATTAACAATGTAATCCATGCTGTTGTTTTCATCCGAGCATGGTTTGATCAGCTAACTGATCAAACCATGACGTATGTGCAAACTCTCTGTAGCACAGTCTGTAATACTGTAGGTTTGGCTGTCAAGACATAATCAAGGAAATAGTGTAATGGCTTTGTTTCATTATTACTGTATTTTCAAACAAGATTTTTTCCCTCTCTTCCCTCTGAGGGTCACTGGCAGGAGATTTTGTCATTTTTATTTTATTCTTTTTATTTTTTATTATTTTATTTTATCTATTAAAATATGAAAAATACACACTTTTTTCAAGGTCAGTTGTTTCTCATGATATCAATGAATGAAACTGTCACGATATTTAAAAAAAAAACTTAATATATTAAATACATAATTTAAGGTGCAAGGAAAATATTTAATATTTTATGTGATGTTTTTAGAGTTAACTGATTTTATTTGACCCTTTTTTCATCCCCCCCCCCCAATATATAAAACAACATAAATACAAATATTACATGCCTAGAAATTTAGCAGTTGCATTTTTAAAAAGATTAGCACAAACTGTTTCTACATGTTGATTAAAAATTTTAATCTAATTAATTACATGATGTTTTGTTTAATTAATCGCAAACTAAATTTGGCTGTAAAATTACCCACAAAATATTATTTAAAGCTATTGTTGTGTTAAATGAGAAAGTAGCAAGTAGGCATTACAGATAGTAGCTTTAGAAATAAATATGTTACTTGATTCAGCATAAAATGTATTACACATCAACATTTAGGCTGCAACAGCCTAACATAAACTATGGAACATAAAAAAAGATCATTTGAGAAACATCTCAGTATTTTTAGTTCATACAATGAAAGTCATTGGTAACCAGCTTTGTTACCAGCAGTCTTCAAAATACCTTCTTTCATCTTCCACAAAAGAAAGGTTTGAAACAACATGAGCGTGAGTAAATGATGACAGAATTAAATTTTGGGGGGTGAAATATCCCTTCAATGTTTTTATTTTTATAATTTAAAAAAAAAATCTGCCAGCAGGTGGCGGTAAATGTCTTTATGAGTCATTCATTCTTTCGATTCATTCAAATGTTGATTCATTCACGAATGAAGTAAATGGCTCACTTTATGAATGGGCCTTTGAATCATTGATTCTCACGATTTGTTTAAAACGGGATTCATTCAGAAACGAAACACTGCTATGTTGCTCGGAGACGTGCAACAATTCTACTATGCTTTCAAAGGTAATATGATCTCTGTAAAATTGATCAAAAACACAATATTGTGTTTAAAATATTACACAATATCAACTTACTATTTACTGAGCTGTTGTGTAAAAACACATTTAAGCTCACGATAGATCGGGACAAAATCAGTGCTCGTGTCATATTGCTCTTGCTGCCAGTGTGATGTAGTGCAATATGTGATACATATAAATTTGAGACAGAAGACATACAGGGGCATTTTTTGCACCAATATCTTGAATTGTAGGGCATAACTGCATTCATGGAGTTGTTGCCCTGCATCATATTTGTCAACAGTCAACTATATGAAATATAAAATGACCTACTGGTCTGGGGGCGGAGCCAGTGTGACTGCGTTAAAATATTGTAATTGCGTTATTTTTCATAACTAATTAAAAATGTGTTAAACTGACAGCCATAATTATTATATAAATATCCAAATTATTTACAGAGTTACAGTCTTTTCATCCATTCTTGTACAGTAGTAATTTTTAAGAGTGATGATAGTCCCGTGCACTTCATCACAAAGTGAAGCAGCGTGATCTTACTCAATGGGATGGAACATATTGCTTTAGAAAGCCGCAGGCGTAATGACGCGAGATTGGTTTTGATAGATCACGATGGCGGGACCCAATCCCTCTAACACCTGCCACCTCAGTTTTACAGGTGCCTAAAATCAAACCGGCTTCCTCCGGTGTGAATGTCACTTCACTTTTATTGCATCTCACTACGTCTGAAATCTTCATAAAGCTTTAACAGTCAGTCTCATGTGAATACTCTAATTTCTCTGCCTGCATTAGAGGTGTCAAGGTACTTAGTGTAATTTCACTCTAATCCTCTCTGCTAGCCGCTAACAACAGGTGATATGATTTCCCAGCCGTATTTTTTCCCATTCTTCCCATTTTTCGAACCTCAATAGAATCATTCTTTGGGACGTTTTACGTTCGGATATTCTTTAGCCTATAGCTGAGCGTCTCCGGAGTGAAAAAGGTCACCGCGCGAGAGGAGACATCCGTCTCTCGGTGGTCCCTCATTAAGAAACAGGACAATTAGCCAATTGCCCAATTAATTACAATCCTCTAATCTACAGAAAATGACTGGCTGGAAAGATGCACTGCTGCTTTCCGCCGCTCACAAAGAAAAGCTCCATGGGCGCTCCACAGAAGAGACTTAAAAGCTCTTTAATCAAATTAATCTGAGATAAACAATCATTTACCCCACTATAAAACTGCTACCAGTGAGGATTACAGTGATGTTTAAGAAATGAATTAGCTTGAGTCATTCACGTTCGCTATCGAGAGACTTTCTCATTTTCTCTGTATGCCAGAACGTTTATATTACAGTCAAATGCTCTGCTGATTTGACACCATTTCCACAAACGCTGCACTGAAAACCCATCTCCTAGTAATCCAGGAGGTCACAAGGTCACCTCGGCTATAATGCTAAACAGCGTTGCCAAATCATGCCGGCGAGTTTTTGGTGCAGAAACGAAGCGTTGCTGAATATGAGTCAGCACAGATGTTTTACCTTCTTCCTTTGACGCTGTAATTATCCTGTGGAGGCCTCACAATGTTTCATTTATTTTTCGGCCTTTGTGGCAAACTTTCTAAATGATTGTGGTGTTGACATGAAGAATGATCGTTCAGTTCCCAGTCACGGCCAACAACCCCAGGCTCTCACAATCCCCTCTTAGCGGCGTGCTTGCAAACATGCCAAGGTTTATTTTATAAACACGAGAACATGGCAGATAATCGCGCAGCACTTCTCAAAACAGGCCCACAGCGTCATTCGGGCCGTTTTTCGCCCATATGTCCTCATTAGGGTCTCTCGCGCTCCGTTTCCATAGTGCAAACAAGATGGAAATTCTCCAATGTTTTGCGAGTGTCACATAGCTGGGTGATGAGCCATCAAGCACGGGCTGGCTGGAATATCACTGACCCTCAGTCACCCCTCTTTTTTTCCCATCCATGTTTTTCTCCAAAATGTTCTCGATTTGCAAGTAAAATGAGCACAAGAGTCGGCCTTGTAAACTACTCGCAGGTGGTTCGATTTGAAGGGGTGTTTTGATACAATTAGGCAACAGATAGAGGGAGGGGGGTTCAAAGGGGGTCTCTGACTGTGCGAGTTGGGAAAATATGAGTAATTAATTGTGAGGCATCGGTTTTGACGGGCCAAGAATTAAGCTGTCAGACTGTAAGAATAGAGATTCCTATATCCTCATCCAAGTGGAGTAATTGCTGGCTGTCACATGATGAAGTGAAAGAGCAAAAGGATACACCTGTATAGTAGAAGGAAAAGAAACACGCTTCATCTTTCTAGAAACTAGAAATGTAAACAATATGGTATTTTGTTGCATGTTTTGGAATTTATGAATGCAAAGACCTAACATAATACAATCCTTATGCACATATAATTGATTTTTTTGTTTTTCTTTGGATTCTGCTTTTTGAGCACAGGCATAACTTGTGTATAATGTTATTTCTGCAACATCAACTTTTTATCATCACATTTTCACCACTTTTCAAATTACTTTTATCTGTAGATTTTATGGATTTTATCCTTGTGTCAGAGTTTTGATCTTAAATTATGAAAATCCATTTAATTAAATTAATGAATGAATTAATTAGGTACTTTATTTATGTATTTATTGGATTTATTTATTGGCTTTTTGAGTGCAGGCATAACTTGTGTATGATAAGATTATTTCTGCAACATCATGTTTTTGTTCCAAAACATTTTTCTCACATTTTTTTGATGGTCACTATTAATTTTTTT
>JAHKKF010501770.1:0-11033 GCA_019740295.1 Labeo calbasu
AAGAGCCGGCGATGCAGTGTTGCCAGATTTTGCTATGAAAACAAATGAAAACTGAAAAAAAGAAAATAGAATTGAAGCTCAAATCTTTTGTAAATAAGATAAGATAATAATAACGCTAACCCTAAACTGTAATTTCCCACTTTATTAACTTTTTAAAGTGTCAAATTAAGTGGAAAAGACAAGTCCAAAGACGCTTATAATAGCTTGATTTGCCAACTCGGTGAAGGTTGACCTCACTCACAACTCTCTCGAGCCTTGTTCACTCTACCAGCGTTACAGCGATCATTTTCACACCATAGACACTAAACATTCTTGCAAACTGTCTAAACTTAATTATACATGCAGACACTCATATGCGGAGATGAAGCAAATGAGAGCAAATTAGTCATTCAGAGAGCATGAAAAATTTACCAGACCTGGATGACCTCATAGCTAGCTAAGGCCTTGGGTAGGGTACAACGGGGCTAAAGGCGCCCCTCTAAACCACTAGATGGCAGAAGAACTTGGCATAGCACTTTCCAAAACATTTGCTTTTCAAGATGCACGTGCAAATTTAGTTGATCCTTGACACGATCGCGGGCAACAGCGCAAAGTTGATTCTGTGCTAATTTGATATTTTTTAAGTAGCAAATGAGAATCGCTAAAATTAGTCAATATATTTTGAGACAAAGGTCTTCTTAATGATTTTCAGTTTTGTTAAAGATAATTAAAGCAACAGTCTTTAAATAACGAAAGAGTAAGTAAAAGTATGGTATTTGGTGTAAAAAAGCGCCCCTGCTGTTTGGGCTAAAGCCACAATAATTAACATGATAATTAATAGATGGCTGACTTTTCTATTTGTTGACATGACATGGTTAGATTCAGATGATAAATAGCATATATTGAGTGTCCATCTTAGAGATAATCACCATGTTTAGAATGAAACCATCATATTTAAAAATATTATATTACTCATATCATATTATAAAATATCATTTGTTGTTATTACTGTAAGTCTATATTAAATTATTATGGGATATATACTTTTTACAATGATTTTGCTTCTGTATTTTAAAATATATTTTTATATTAAAATATTTTAATGACAGTATATTTATTGAGCAAAAAATAATTTCATTTATTTATCAAAATAAGCAGAAAACAGTACAAACTGCTTTTTTTGTTTGTTAGGAAGTATTAACTTAGACGTCATTAAAAAAAAACTTGTGCATTTAAAGTGATTTTAGTTTAGTGTTTTTGTTATTGTTTTTTATTGTTTATTTAAACAGTGTAGTTTAGAATTGTATTGGTTATTGACATTAACAAAAATAATTATCAGTTTATCGCTGTTTGTCATAATTTTAGTGTACATGCATGCCTTATTCTAAAAGTAAATACTACCCTTGTGTGTTTGCCTACTTAACCATATATTGGGCAAATTTGTACTCAGAAGTAAGCTAAATCTTGCAAAATGTCTTTGGACATGTCCTCAGTTGTAAACATGGTATAACAATAAAGTAAATTAAAAATATATATAGCCTCGACATACAGCGCAACTGCACTCATGGCGACCGAGTTCGATTCCGTCTCGAGGTCCTCTGCCGATCCTGCTCCCCTCTCTCTTCCCACTGTTTCCCCTCCTGTCCTATCTACAAAAATGCATAAAAAGCCCATTAAAATGCAGAAAGTTTTTTGGTCAAGGTTAGGTTATATTATTTACAACTAGATTCATATAAAAACAGTAGAGGTCTGTGGAATGTCCCAATTTACACGGCCAAGTAAATGTGTTTGGGTGCGTTTTGATCTAAAGTGACTGGCCATCTGCAGAGGTTTGTAACTATGGCAAATAATTGTCCGAAATGAAATATATTTGCATACTTGAAGGAAGTCATTTGCGAAGCACCGCAATTTTCATAATGAAGGAAAAAGGAATGTCACCACATTTAAATAACAATTGTACCAATCATTTTACATTTTTTAATCAACTCATCTGCTCCAACAGGACAGAAAGTCTTGTATCGTTCAAAGAGGCCAATTAGTGGTCTTCATATCCGTCACAGCCCTTATTAGTCTGACAAATCTTCATGCAGAGGGAGATGGGAGCAAGAATATCTCAGGTCTCCCAGTGAAAGCCTGCAGAGTTGAAGAGATTTATCAACACAGGACCACATGAAAACCGTCTGTTCATCCCCGTCAAGATGAGCAACGCTGCTTAGTATAAAGCAAAGCAATAACTAAATCAGTTCATTTTAACTTTACATTAATGTTTTTTTATGAGGCTGTAACATTTACATAAAATATTTACCTCAAAGTTTTGTAGCTCTGAACAAACACAATATTTATATTCTGGAGTTTTAAATGTCATTGAGATGACGGAACTTTCTCAAAGTGATTATATGTGCATAGTCATAAATTTGCACTAACATTTATTAAACGAGTTTGCTCTTCTTTCGTAAGCTTTATATGATGAGTGGGAATTGCTCTTGTCCAGACCTGCTAGTGTTTGTCTTTTAGTCATTTGTTCCTGTGGGGGCTCACACGTCCACACGTCATTCTTAGGATTTTGCTTTCTACAGCCAATTCAGGTGAGACTCACAAAACTTCCCTGTCCTTTTTCAGCATTTGTTCCATTAACCTTTTTGTCTGTCTTAGTCCTTTGTTGTGTCTTTGACCCCATTGAATTGCTTCTAGGGACTATTAAATTCCACATTTCTCTTTTTATCACTTTCTCTTTATAAAAAAAGCTGTTTTGATCTCAAAAAGCATCATCACCATTTAATAACAGAGCCTTTAATGACGGCACCTTTGACTAGCAACTGCTGTAGTCTGAAAACCTGTGTGAGATGCTGTGATGCTGATCGCACGGTCTGTGATAAATTGCCCTCAGACCGAGACTCAACCTGTTGAGTTATTGAGACTCTAATTAGAGTGTTCTCCAGCAGTGAGACAGTCTGTACTAATTGCATTGCACCCTTTCAGTTTACTTTATTTTTAATTTTTTAGGTGTTAGTTGAGACTTTAATTGGCTGCTAAAGGCTGAAAATCTCTTTCCTTAGCTCGACAGAATGCCACTTTCAGGTCATGTATGCATGTCATTGTAATGCCATCAGAGACTTCCTATCCTGTCTGAGCTGAGAAAGAAATGAAATGGATTACAGTTACAGGGAAAGAATGTTGCTCTTTTTACAGGCACATTCAGCTGATGACAGCATGCCAGAAAAAAGTACTGAGAGACATGAAGAGTCTAATTTTTGTTTCTAAGAGTAAAGTAAGTCTTACAAAGTTTTCTGATGGTTTTTTTTTCCAGTGTTGTATCGACCGGCAGTGTGACTATTGCTGGTCTCCAGCACCCGTTAATGATGTTGAAATGTCAAGCCTGCTGATTAAGTCGTACTAACTAGCATAGGGTGAATTTGGACCTCTCTCAAAAATAAAACAAGTTCAGTATTGAGTACAGGTTATTTAATTTCTCATGAGAAGATGTTGTGAAACAGCCTGAAGCATTATTTCTGAATACTGCATGTCAAAAGCAGATTTCTTTGTTATTATTTTACAAAAGTTTTTAAAAACAAAATGTTCAAATAGGCCAGGTGTATTGTAGAGTAGTTATGGAGCTTTAGGCAGAGTTTCAGAACCAGAAAAACTGATTGAAGGTGTGTGCAGAACAATTTACATAGTTGACAGTGAAATATTGTATTTATTGTTTAAAACAACTCACCTCAGGCAAAGCTAATTTACATATAGTGTATAAAGGCAAGAAGCAGGGAAGCAATGGTAAAATACGAAATAAAATTGGGGAGAAGAAATAAGAAAAATGAAAAAAGGGAAGAAGTGAAGGAAAGAAAATAAAGCAAGGATGGAAAATAAAGAAAAGGAAATTATGTGAATGGAAAGATAATTAGATATATAAATAAAAGAGAGAAAGCAAAGAAAAAAAGGGTAAATTTACTACCTGATCTCATGACAAAAATGTACTTGTGGAAACGCGAAATACGTACCAATAAGTACATTTCTTCCGTGACAACTCTCAAAAGATTTTAGCATGGTAATAGATATGGCAATGTTAATGTATTTGGTCTAACGCTGCTGCTGAATTGCTGCTGCTGCTGGTTATTGCTGTAGTTGTAAATTATTGCTGCTGCTGCAAGCAATTACAGGAGCTTGCTACTGCCAAAGCATATGGCGATATGGTGCTGTGAGTATTTAAGACATACTGCTGCTGCACAATAGCATACAAAATAACCCGTAGCAGATCTATACAGGTGGAGCTGGGGAAGGTGAAGGGTTTCAGAGGAACTCAAAGCGAGCTGCTGTAAAAAGCTTGAGTGAATGCCATCTAGCCATTTAAAGGTTAAGGTTCAAATTCATTGGCTGCATACGCAGCATGAACCAATCAGCTTGTGCCAAGTCATATAAGGCTGTGAATATCATCAGTTACATTAACATCCGTTGATGTTACATTAATGCAGTAGCTCTGTGTATTTCTATGGCATCGCTACAACGATATATATAGATAACGTTAACTATAAATACGACAATAACTATATTTGCCATATTTCCATAGCAGTGAATGATAACTGTCTGTTTTTGTTACATTTACATGACTTCAACCAGTAGATGTCCTCAGCATGCACGTTTCCAGGGCAAAGACAGTGAATCTAGCATAATCTGATCTCTAACCTAGTCAATGTAGTTCAGTAGAACAATACATACTCTTTTCTACTGCAGCTTCAAAGGAGGCTAGACAATGTTGTCTAAACTAGCGTTGAATTCCTTAGGTCATTTTGTTTTATGTTTTTCTGTTTGCTTCTCTACAATTTCGCCTGCTTTTTCAAATGCGCAAGCCCTTTAAATTTGAATGAAGTCAAAAATCGTTCTGAAAGTGATCCCAACAAAATCGTTCCTCTGTATCGTTATTGTTATAGTCGTGGTGTGAGCTCTGCTATTCTCTTAAATTTGAAACGATTTTTTAAAACGTTATATTTACGATGTTTTATTAACAAGGTTCGGGAGGAGCGCGTCAGATACCTAGCCTAATTATCATAAGAGGAGCTCACTCAAGTCAATCAATGCCATAGGTTTAAATACAGCTGCCTTACCAAGGGTTTATCAGCATCTCTCCACCACCCCATCTCCTCACTCCGAGTTCTCACTACACCTAATGGGGGGTACTCTGGGTTTGGGCCATTCCTGAGCTCGGAGCCCTTCCCTGGACAGCACGCCAAATATGCATTACTATACTGTGGCTAATTATATGTAAGTGTGAAATTGTGAAATATTTATAGTTATCGATCTTGGTGTGAACGGGCCTTAGGAGTAATTTAGCTGGTAAAGTGGATTTATGTATTGTAGAGTTATCGTGAGCATTGTAATGTTTAAAGCAAATGTCTTAACAAACATCCGTAGACCAGGAAGATTTTAAAATTCAGACTATCTATGAATATTGATCGGATTTCAATCGGATTTGCACAAAATTCAGATTTGGGCTGAAAGTCTGAACAAGGCTTAACACTGTTGCTCCATGCCAAATAGCATACTGTCCTTCCTAAATAGTATTTGAAAATAGAATTAGTATGTCCCAAATCGTAGTATGTTGAAATGAGTATGCTAAAGATTCCTGAGTGGTCTACTACTAGGGATGCACCGAAATAAACATTCTGGCCCGAAACCGGCGGCTGAAAATTTGTTGCGTCCTAGGGCCCTATGATTTCCACAACGCAGACAGAATTGCGGAATAAAGTCATAAAAACGGAATTTACTAAATAACGTGGAATGTCACGGAATTTTTCAAAGTTTTAATGAATTAATCAGAAGTAGGGCAATCTGTCAAAATAAAAGTCTAGTTTAACTTGAAGACATTGTGTCAGATATATAGTACTACTATTACTCCTACTACTAAAATGAAACAAACATTATTTTTTGGGGTATAATCACACAACATTTCTTCCAGGTTTTAATTTTAATAGTAAATTCCCCTTTGTTTGCCAAAAAAGTTAATTAAAAGATAAGTAACAATAATTAAAAGATAAATGAAATTAATGTTTTATGCCTTCATTTGATAACCAGAACATTTTAAATACACAACACAGAATTTCTGAGGGTAAAAAAAACTTTCATAAGGCTATTTTAACAATAAATTTGAATAAATTAAGTATGCATTCAAATAATTAGACATGCTAAAACACAGAGTATAGAGTTTGATAACAATAAAACATATGGTGAGAAAAAATAAAACATTTCATAGGGCCCTAAACATGTCATTTTTGTTAAACCTCTATTAAAAATAAAAAAATAGATATTAAAAAATTAAAATGAAAAAAACTGAATTTGGGTAAAAATAAAACAGATTTCATAGGGCCCTAGCATCCCTATCTACTACTTCCGGTTAGAATTCAAAGTGCAGATCGATGCACACTCTAACGGCTAATATTGCCCACAACACATTGTACGTTGGACAAATGTTCGATTAGAACAACGGACATGCATAAAAAGAAAAAAACTACAAACATGATGGAAATGACTGTTGGACAGGTAGCGAAAGGGGTATGAGTGATAAATAATCAATGTCTTACCTGATGAAAAAAAAAAATTTAATGTTATATTTTATCTGCAGCAAATTAGTGAACTTTTATGAAGATACGTTTGGTCATTCAATTTTAAATGCATCATTATGCAAACGCATCAGCAGAGTTCTCGGGATGAAAGACCCACGACTGGCAAATCAGCATGCCTCTTCATTTCTCATCAGTATGGTAGGAAGTTCAATTAAATTAAATGTGAAGGATGTTAACTGTGACAAGATGATTGACAGGGCACTTTAAACGTTGGCAGAATGCACATAAGCGACAGCGCGTCCGTTAAAGATGTAATAGTGACGAAGTAGTGTATCTAAAAGCTTGGCTACTATTCTGCCACATACTCACAAAAAGCTTGCATACTTTGAGTATAAATAGGTGAATTGTGAAGTGAATTGTGTAATTCTGCATGCATGTGAGCGAGTGTGTGTGAACGTCAGGTTTCACTATACTTACAAAATGCCATTCAGAAATGTCCTCACTTATTTTGTGAAACCTGTTGAACGCTGACTAGTGAGCTGGACCTTACTAATTTAAAAGACTTAAAAATCGGCCAAATCATGCTTATATTTAAATCTGGTGTTTTGCACAGGTTTCTGTGAGCGTTTTTGGGGTCAGGGTGGGTGATTGAAAATATCATTAACTGGGAATAAAAATCTGTGAGATGTCCTCACTAATGTAGTGAAACAAATGTGTGTTTATCTGTTTTGTAGGTTATATAAATGCTATGAGAAAAGCATAAACAAAGCATTTGTGCCAGGTACAGCATCATGAATATTATATCCAGTGCTTTGTTTCCCTCCATTACTGACTTTGCTGTAAACATGACTCTGGAGATTATGGATCTTAACACACATCCAAACACATCCCATTTAATTTCAAGCTTGAGTCCCTTTTACAGTTCACGATATATGACGAAGTACCATAAATGTAGTCAGTGAATTAATGATGTGTGACTGGTTTTGTCTGACGTGTTAAGGTTGGTTTTTGATGGCGGCTCACTGGGCCCATGGGTTTGATGGCTCCAGATGGGGCAGTGAACAGGGAGAGATCAGCCGGTGGAGGTCTTCCTGAGAGAGGGAGGAGACCCAGTAGGAGACTCATCCCATCCTCTGACTCCTCCACAGCCCCACAGAGCTGCTATTATCCTCCTGCCTCCAGGGCCAGGCTCAGCATCACAGGCTTAGAAGAGCACCAGTGACAGTGCGGTATTGTAAAGAGACACACACACTTATGCGCACATCTCAAATATTCATACCAAATGCACGCTCACGTCCTTCTGAATTGCTAATACAAAGCATGCTCTTGTAATACCTGTCACACCTGCAATTAAATACGCCTTCCTGCATTCAAATGTGCATATGCACAAATAATTGCTTTTATGCACAGCAGCGCACACAATTATAACAGCGTATGTATTTCTTCGGATGCTAAAGAACATCTACTGTACTGTTAGCAGCATTTTTACATGCAGTTTTAATGAATTCATACTTTTCAGAACCATTTCACAGTGGGCAATACAATGTCATTTGCTGACTGGCAGGTGGGAATTGGTTTCGTATTCATACTCGTCAGTTCACAAATCAGATTTGGCACAGGTGCGGGGGAAGAAAGAAGCTTGAACCTGCAATGCTTCTCAGCTTCCTGCTGCTTCTTCATTTATCTGTTATTCGAAATATTTAAAATTAAACTAGCTACAATGATTCTGTATTTCGCGGATGTAATATGATAATTATTTAATCTTGCAAATCATTATTTTGGATTGGTGTTCAGAGTTGGCATGGGTGGATGTTTCCTTTGTGCATTCTACTTTATGATTCTTCCTGATTAACTATAATATAAAGCTTCCCCATGCTGGGAGAAATTTTAATGTCATTCAGTGTAAATTGCTTTTCATTGGCTTAAATGTAAATTTCAGTCATTAACATGCAAGCCATTTAGCAGGCACTCTTATCCAGAGTGACTTACTAAACATGTTTAAAGCATCTCAAATTTGCAAACTAAAAAAACATCTGCATCTGTTTTTGTCAGAATTACTTTCTGCTTGATGTCTCTTTTTTATACTATTTTCAGTTCTAGCTGTCTCTGTCCTTGTATTTGCACATTTTCATTTGCAAGAGGTCAAATCTAATTCAGTAATTATTCCCATTAGATTGGATGTCTGATTAACTTGTTATCTTAATGATACTGACAGCAAAAAAAAAAAAAAAAAAAAAAAAGCATGCTCTCCTGAGAATCCAAAGCATATGGCTCTAAACAGTCTGGCCATGTTTGTTTTGCTCTTTAGGAAGAGGGTCAAGGTACTTAGCGTTTATTTTTTTCTATGTACATACACATAAAGAAGGCTTAATGTTTTACCACTGAAGTTCTGTGCCTATTTAAATGATTTTCTGCAGTTTTTTTTGTTGTTTTTTTAAATATGCATTTGAGTAGCTAGTGTAATTTACAGACAGCCATTTCGGACACATCATCACCTCTGTAACTGAACTGAGAACAGAAGAGTTCACAAAATACTTGGTCCCTCTAGTGGTTAGGGTCTGGAAATGTAGGCTATTAGTTCTAAACGCACAGTATTTGATTCTTTAAATCAATGCTTTTTTATTCTACGTTTCCCTCAAAACATGCAATTTTATATAATGTTGGAGAAGTATATTTTTTTGCATGTTATTAAGTATGTTAATGTACTGTAGATTTGAGTACTAAATGAAAATTGTTTGGGGCGCATTTTCTTTGAGTCATTAAGTAAAACACACAGCATGACCTCGCATCAGGTGGTGAAGTAAAGCATTTAAAGTAAAGTAAAAATGCAAATGAAACCTGACAGAGATGCTGCCATTGTCTGGGAAATTCTGTAAGGCTTTGACAGCACTGCAAATCTCAGTGCAAGCTGAAGATTTATACAAGGTAACAATCCGCATAACTTTAGACCTAGCACAACCTGTTCAGCAGAAATTCTGTTAGAAAGTGATTTATTGCCTCTTTGTGATGCCTCTGACTTGCAGACTGCAGAGGTGAAGGAGCATTGTCTTGCAACAGTGAGTTTAGATGAAGACTTGCAGATGCTATGACTCTTGTATCTGAAAGTGTCAGGGCAGCTACTTTAATTTAGCACAGACAACTACTAGCAACTAGTGAAGCGAGACAAAGATGGTGTGAAGTGGCCTTCTTAGGTTGATTGAAGATCACATTCTGGATCATCTGCAGTTTAATTGTGCATGCAGGAAGGTCAGCCCAGGTCAAAGCCACTTGTAACAACATGTTGTGCTGAATCCATGGGCTTGCTGGGATGACAAGGAGCTCTGACCGTGAAGTTTCTGGTAATTCACTGTCACTGATGTAGCAGAATGAGAACTGTAATGAGAAACTTTAAATGGGAATGCCTTTCAAATTCCAGCTCATTTTCTGAATGTGAATTTTGGTAGCAAACAGAATGTGAAATTGAAAATCAAAGCCTTGAATTTCCACTTATATAAATTTGTGTAGTAGCATTTGTGTTGAACTTCTTGATATTATCATGGTCACGACGATATAAAACAATAGGTCTTCCGGGCAAAAAGTGTAGATTTAAACTTCTTATTCTAACATAAAAGGTCTTTAAAGTTGTGTTTTGGGCCATTATGCTTTGACACAGTATCTGTCAAACAAACTAAAACACGCAATATGGCTTTAGTCTCTTCATCAAGTCTTTTTCCGCTGCGGGTTACAAAGCGAAGCGCGCACTTCGTTCAGGCGATCAGCTTGTGATCCAATGTTTTCTGCGCCTCAGAACAGCTCCGTTCACATTGAATGACTACAGTGAACTCATTTATTGCATGTGCTGTGAGTTTAGCGTGTGTTTGGGAATGCAACAGCCACCATTTAGGCTTTATTTTCACGGCAGATGATCAAAGCCTTTCACTAGATTTGAAGGGAGATGCGCTTTTGTAAGCCTGTTTTCACTGAAGCTGGAGTTTTCATTCAAAATAAAAGCTTTACTGCTGTTTCCGTCAAAATAAAAGCTTGAAAGTGCAGTATGAATTACTGACAGCTAGCGGTTTAAATGGGTGACGTTACTGCAGTCCAAATTCAAAATATTTCTTTCAAGTGTAGAAATGAGGAACAAAGTATTGCAGTTTCCATACTGTATTGTAAAGCAAAAATAATATACCTATTTTGCAGTGCAATTGTTTTAAAATATATGGCTATTACTGTCGTTGTTATTGTTATTATTATTATATTCTAATTTGTTTGGCTTCCTAAAACACTAGTGTCAATGTAATTTAAACTGACACAGTATATCACAAATAAAAAGAGGGTTGAGTCCCCTTTAAAGTTCAGGTACAAGTCAATTAACTGACTTTTTTCTGACTTAAAGGAGAAGTCCACTTTCAAAAACAAAGATTCACATATAATGTACTCACCCCATTGTCATCCAAAATGTTCATGTCTTTCTTTCTTCAGTCGTAAAGAAATTATGTTTTTTGAGGAAAACATTTCAGC
>JAHKKF010501772.1:0-17994 GCA_019740295.1 Labeo calbasu
TCACATTCTCAGTTTTCAATATTACTGCACATGGCTACATGTTCATATAAATTTTATATCAAATTTATTTTGTGCAAAACTTACTTTTTTATTATATAATAAGCAGGCTACTTTTTAAAACAATCACTTATTTACAATAGGTGTTCTTTAAGTATCCAAACAATAGTAAATAATGTTTTTTCTTTTTTTCCTCAGCATTATTGCCGTTTGATTATTTCTGATGAGATCATAGACAGTGGCAGCTTTAACAAACTGTATTCACACTAATGCACCGATCTATTTCGATATATCAGATGTTTTGTCCTACTCTGAAAACATAAATGACTGTGTGAACATCAGTTTCGTAGAAAAGTATTCGAAAATGCAAGTGCATTTAACCGCAGCCGCAATCGATCTTCAGAACAACAAACAGAAAGCGCACGCGAAAGTCTGTCAGTGCGCGAGTTTCGTGCATCTAATAGTACTGCATTCCAATCGTCATTAATGAAAGCATATCTAAAGTAAAACACGGCGGGTGGAAGCGTACACTGTCAAGCAATGCGCACGTGTCTTACAGTGCAAATTCTGTGCAATGAAACCCGCCACGTCTCTAGCGCGCACACGTGCCATATGCGGGAAAGAAAACAGGCTCAGAATCGTTGAAGAGAGTCGCGATCCATCGGAAAATCGATTTTTTCTTCCACCCCTAATGTTTAGTCTGCTTGGTCTGAACATCATGGACAATGTGAATTTTCTGAAAGACTGTTTCTTTTAAACTCAATGAAATCTCTAGGTTCAGTTAATTAAGTTTTCATTAAAAAATGGAAATTATAGTGAAGCAATCAAATAAGTACTTGCATTGGTGTTTGCTACAGATTTGATCATGTCAACATTAAAGCTAAAGAGTGACACATAGGGAAAATAATTTCTTGACGTTAATTTCAACCTTCCAAAAATTGCCAAGTATGTGCTCTCACATTCGGGGACAGAGCTGTTGATGAGGTAGAAAGTTCTGTCTCCAAGATTTTCATCATGGCTTCAGTTTTGGTGACAAAAATGGTTCTTCTATGGCATCGATGTAAAGAACCTTTTAAAGCACCTTTATTTTTAAGAGTGTAGGGTTGGTCAAAAAAACTCCCATATCATTTTCTCCTCCAACTTCAAAATGATCCTACATCACTCTGAAGTAGCCTACAGACCCAGTGTTTACAAAGTGAACGTGCAAGGAAGGTCAAACACCCTTTATAAAAAAGGTAAAACAACGGTGTAAGACAATTTTGAAGTTGGAGAAGAAAATGAGATGGGAGTTTTTCGACCTACCCTACACTCTCAAAAATAAAGGTGCTTTAAAATGTTCTTCACATCGATGCCATAGAAGAACCATTTTTGGTTCCACAAAGAACCATTCAGTTCAAAGTTCTTTAAAGAAACATCTCTTTCATACCTTTTTATAATCTGAAGAACTTTCACCACAAAGAACATTTTGTGAAACAGGAAGGTTCTTCAGAGGTTAAAGGTTCTTTATGGAACCATTTAAACAAAAACAATGTCTTCTATGACATCGTGAAGCACCTTTATTTTTAAGAGTGTAACTGTCTTGAACAAAAAAAACAAAAAACAGGGTTCAGGGAGACGAGACAAGACAAGCGTTTGAGGTTAAAAAAAGCATATAAATTGTTTTTTTGTTTTTTTTAGAAAATAACCAGTTGTTTCGTTAGATAAAACCCTTCTTCCCTTTGAAGCTGCATTTAAACTGCATTTTGGAAGTTCAAACTCGTGGGCACCGTAGAAGTCCACTATATAGAGAGAAATCCTGAAATATTTTCCTCAAAAAAAACAATTTTTTTATGACTGAAGAAAAAGACATGAACATCTTAGATGACAAGGGCTAAATAATTGATCAGTGCTAAATAATTAAAAATATGGAGCACCAGCTATATAAATACAAGCAGTTGCATATTAAAATTAACTGCATGTTAATGGATATGCTCATTTTTGTAGATTTATATATGCAAATATATAAACCCACTCATTTTATTCTTTCTGTTGGAAAAAATATCTGAAAATACAAAACTACCACATAATTAGGGACATTCAAAACAGGTTCAAATACATTTTACAAGATGTAAGAAAAACATTTGCAATGAGGAAGGAATGTGAAGGCTAATGAGAAACAGGTAGTAAATGCTGTAACTGGTTCATTCACAGAGGTACTGAATGTTGTGCCGATAAAAGTTGGCCGGCACACCAAAAAAAAAAAAAAAAAAAAAAAAATCAGTTTATACAGGTTGTTTCTGATGCTTCCGATTTTGTCCTGGACTGGAAAGTCAAAGAAAATAGTCAGCCACAGGTTTCTTAGAGGGGATGCCTCTGGTTTCCTGAGGTGCAGCTTCAAATATGATAAACTCCTTCTGGAGATGCTCATCAAGCTCCAAAATGGCTGCCACATTACCACACCTAAGAAAACATACAAAATAGTTAAGTGATGCAAACCAGTGTATTCACATCTAAATAGTCACGGGTACACACAAGAGTTACTGGACCACTAGAAGACAGAAAAGAAACACACCTATAACAGTAGTTTGGAGCAGACCACACGGTTAACACAGTCTCATTAAAATGCCACTTGTAGCCCTCCATCACCAGCTGATGTGCTCTGCAGATCATGCTGATATCATTGGCAGCATTAAACTGCGCAACCACATCACTACCAAACAGATATCCAGCTCCTCTGGGACTCACACCCCACCCTGTGGTGTCTAGAGACCAGAAAAGAGAGAAAACAACCTTAGCTATTAACAACATATTAAAGGCCTTTCCTTTATGTCATTTATTACATTAGTCTCTCTCACCTTCTGGGTCAGACCACAGTAGGTCACACATGGGTCCATCATGAGGAACTTCCTGTTTTCGGTCAATAGTCCTGATCTGATCCAAAGTTTGAATAGATGGAGAAAGGCCACCATGCACACAAAATATCTGTGGAGCAAACACAGTGTACATATGTATGATACTTTTATTCAGAAAAGGTGCATTAAATGTATCAAAAGTGACAATATGTTTTACATTCATACATAAGAGCTTCAAATAAACGTTGTTCCTTTGAACTTCCTGATCACAGAATAGGAAAAATGTATCAGTTTCCACAAAAAATATTAAGCATCTGCTATTAAAGTTATTAATAACTAATAAAGTGATAGTTCACCCAAAAATGAAAATTGTCATGAATTACTCACCCTAATATTGTTTCTAAACCCAGAACACAAATTAAGATATTTTTGATAAAGCTTTCAGACCCTGCATAGACAGCAACACAACTGACACGTTCAAGACCCAGAAAGGTAGTAAGGACATTGTTAAACCTAAAGTTTATAAAGCTATGAGAATACTTTTTTGTGCACAAAGAAAACAAAAATAACTTTATTCAACAATTTCTTCTCTCTTCACTTTGTTTGCAAGCAGAGAAATGCACACGGATGTATCGTACTCTCATGAACACATGTTCACAGAAGAGAATAAATTGTTGAATCAAGTCGTTACTTTAGTTTTCTTTGTGCACAAAATGTATTCTTATAGCTTCATAAAATTAAGGTTGAACCTCTGACGTTAAATGGACTATTTTAATGATGTCTTTACTACCTTTCTGTGCCTTGAACGTGGTAGTTGTGTTGCTGCCTATGCTGGGTCAGAAAGCTCTCGGATTTCATCAAAAATATCCTAATTTGTGTTCTGAAGACGAATGAAGATCTTCCAGGTTTGGAACGACATGATGGTGAGAAATTAATGACAATTTTGATTTTTGGGTGAACTGTCTCTTTAAGCAGAATGCTTTTAGTAGGATCATGTGACGTTGAAGGCTGGAGTAATGATGGCTAAATAAGGAATAAATTGCATTATTAAATATATATAAAAAAACTGAAATTGGAAAAATACAGAGTTATAAGTGAACCCACCTTGCCATCAACAATAGCCGAGAGGGACAGGTAGTCAAAGATCTCTGTGCAGTACCTCCAGACTGTAACAGAGCCATATTTTCTAAGACACTCGTCATAAAAGCCATACACTTGCGTGATCTGCCTTGACTCGTGATTCCCTCTGATCAGCGTTATTCGGTCAGGGTATCGCACCTGAAGACATAAATAAAAAGGGCTGTGAATAAGGGCAGAGTGTAGAATGGCTTTAACACACACACACACACACACATTACAAAGCAAACAAGATTAACTTTAGGACAGATACTGCACCTTTAATGCTAGCAGCAACAGAAAAGTCTCCACACTGTAGAACCCTCTGTCCACAAAGTCTCCCATGAAGAGGTAGTTTGTCTCTGGAACTTCACCCCCCACCTAAAGACCCAGAGGACAATGATTAGAGTCAAATGACATAACACAATGCATTTTGTTTTGTTTTTTTAGAAACTTGATCTGCCAGTCCAAACAAGTTTGAAAGTAAAAGTACTTTGAATTTAACAAATGCTGTACTGCATTCTCAGAGTGTTTTCACAACGCATCATCAATCGACCATATTGGCGGCACTGAATGTAAACAATGCCACTGAACCAAATGAAATTTGCATATTTTGCTGGTTATTGCTCCTTAAAATTGTCAATTATTGTCATGTTTTGGGCTGTACTAATCAGTCGGACCAGGAAAAACATTTGGAGTACTATAGACTGCCAATAGTTGTAAAAAAAAAAAAAAAAATTCAAGGAGAAGAGTGCAAAAAAATATAAAAACTGTCTGTGGAACAAAAGGTGTTTGTAGTTGGCGAAAGTGAACCAGAATTTCCAGGGGAAGAATCCTGACAACGTGTGTTTGTTCTTTGTTCATTTCTAGTCAGGTAGGCAGTGTTCCCACACCTTGGTTAACTTTAAATTCAAGGACCTTTCAAGGACTTTCCAGGTATAATACCCTTAAATTCAAGGACTTATTGTGGGGACACATTTCAAGTGAAGATACATTGTAAGATACATTATGACAGTTTTCATCTGTCAAACACAACTATGCAAAAAAGCTTTTTTGACAGAGATCTGATATTCTATTTGTCCTATTTCTGTTTTGCATAAAACTGAATGGCCAAGTGATGGTCCTTTGGATCTCTGGCAAGCCATTCTTTGTAATCTTAATTATTATAATTAAAAAGCCCCCAAAGTAGTGCAATTACCATATCAAAACTCAAAATATTTTATTCCCATACCTAAAATGTATATTTGACATTGTGCTCATATCGGATCTTGTAAGATGTACTCCCTTTAGAGTGTGTGTGATCACGAAATTGAAAGTGAAAGTAAACAGCCTGTCATTCAAAAGAGATTTAAATACTCTGCATACGATAGCGGCTCCCTAATGTGGGAAAATTATATTTAACATTAGAATGATTGCATGAGCAGGCGGTAACGGCCTGAAATTCACCAGGAGCGCGATCAAAAAACAATTCCGCGTAGGGCTTTAATACAAAAACGCACACAATGAATGGCGACTGTAGAAAGCAAAAGCTGAACCCAGGACATTTTGGGTCATTTAGAAATCCCAGACATATTTTTTTTTTAGGTCCAAAAAGAGGACATATGGTCACCCTAACTAATGCAAATCAATCAAGCTAGTATGCATAGTTCACAAAGTGTTGGTGAAATAACACATGAGCAGACCGAAGGGAATAATATGGAATATTTTTCAAAAAACTTCTTGCTGGAATTATTTTTTTCATGGGAACCCTGGGTAGGTGAAATATTAGGCTAATATCTTAATTAATTCTGCTCGTATGTATCTTTACCACCTTTTAACTTCAGCTTTTCAAAATATTGCAGCCTTTCCTGCTTACTAAGTCCTTCTCTGTATGATTTAGCAGTTTCCACATGTTTTTTCCCCTGTGGTTTCAGCATAAACTAGCAGAAAAACGTATTCAGTAGTACATTAACCGTGCAATCCATGTGGTTGTTTACATCAGAGTATCTCCAATATGGCCGCACATCCGGGTAACTGACCAAACTGTGACGAAAATGCAAACCCTCTATTACTTACCCTAAACAACTCCTTTAAGTCATAAAACTGCCCATGTATATCTCCACAGACCTGCAAAAAATTTAAAATACATAAATAAAAAACAATGAGCTAATTTCACAAATGCATAATCCTACAGAAGGTTATAAAGGTGATGTTTACAGAAAATACTCACCGTGACAGGAGAATCTACCCTCTGAACATTACTCTCTTCCACTAGAATCTCCCTATGAAGCAAGACCATGTTACTTTTAGCATAAACAAGGTAGCTTTTGTAACATTAAATCAAAACAAGAAACTCTATAAAGATATACAACTCGCAAACAATCAGCACTAGTTATTTAGATGCACATGGGTTGTACATAGTGGAGTAAAACTAGTAAGTAATGGTGGTCTGTTGAACACCTAAGCATTACCTCGCTTTGGCACACAGCGCCTTGACTTCATTTTCCTTGATAAGTTCACAGCGTCTGAGTTGCTCGATCTGTCTGTCCAAGTCAATGACGTCACCCATCATGACACACATGCATACACACTCACAGAAATACTCCTCAATGTGAGGCTGATAAAAACCCTGGCTCTCAAGTCCTCTGTTAGTCTCACAGAGACCACAAACACACTCAGCCTCCTGAGAAATTAAGAGACTATGAGGTTGTGCACATAGTTACACACCGAGATGATCCCAAAAGATGCCAAGGTGAGAAAATAACTGCAAAAGAGAAACACACACAAAAGATTCATCAGAAACAATCATATGCATGCTTGAAACTCACTTGAGAAGAATCTCCCAGTGAGCCTTTTAGTGTATCAGTGAGTTTCACAACAACAACAACAACAACAACAACAACAACAACAACAACAACAACAACAACAACCTCTTTTATAATAATAATAATAAATAATACTTTATATTAATACAAATGTTCAATAATCTCTTATTTTTATTATTAAGCTGTTATATTAATTCATTTTAAAATATAATTTCGGGGTTATTTTAAATATCATTACTAAAAGTACAACAAATTAAATTAAGTTTAAATATTACTAAAAAATACTATTCTTCACTGTCTTGGACGCAACTTAACCAATAATTTTGACGAACTTTTCGCATTTTAGTTTTTCAAACCAGTATCTTATAAGTTTATTCCAAAAATTTGATTTTTTTTGGTACATTTGCAAAGCCTGCTTTACAAAAATAGTGTAGGGACAAAGCGGTTAGCGTGAATGCTACTCATGCTGTGCCGTTTTTGTTTGAGTTTTCTGCATTTACGTCTAAACTAAGAATTACAGTTCACACGCCGAAATGTTCGTATAAATACATATTACATACCTTGGGCTTCGGATTAAAAACGTTTAGGCATCCGTTGTTTCTTTTGTAGATAGTAAGTTGGAAAAGCGGTGTATGCAAGTGTGAGCGTCACATCAACAAGCCCGCAGCAAGTGTTCAGCTCATCTTTCAAAATAAAGGTGCCGATCACCTGTTATACATGACCGCATACATGAATTGCTCTTAATAACAACAAACAGTTAATTTGTAAAAATAAAAAAGGTTGGTGAAAAAATCTCGATCTGACAGAAATTGTTAAACTGCCTGTCATGATAAACATTTTTTGAACGCTTAAAGCTTAAATGTGGGATGTATGAGGGTATTAGGCGTGATATTACTCCTTAGTTCAAGTTAATTACATTTAAGAGGACAATATAACCACGTTAATCAAAATTACACAAAGAAAGACCTGTTTGTCTTTGCGGTGCTTTTCAGGTGACTGTTAATATTTTGAAATCGAATGTCGTTTGAAAAAGCGCGTTTTCCTGTTTCAGAGTGTATGACGACACGGCCTGTGATTGGCCGAACTGGCGCGGCGAAAGACATCCGTGATATTTGGCGCCATTTGTCGAAAACAATTCAGCTGCACTAAAGCCTACATTATTTCTGAATATGGGCTCTCGATATTAGGTTTAAATGCGTTTCTGATTTTAGGAGATTACGTTTCCACGTACGGTGGGTTTGGGGGTCGTTTATTATCACATGTTATGTTTTTTCCCGCCGGTTTTGGAATGTATATCGTTGTTTGGGAAATGTGTGGATAGGTAGGCTTTGTGTTTACATGAACTCGTTGTTGTACTCATATTTTATGCACTGTACACTGTATATTTAGAGTATGTATCAACGTATCCCTACAGGAAGGAAAAGAACTGGTGAGTGTCTACAATGTTTATGCATCTTCTACAAACATATAGTTGACAGATAAACATTTAATATATGCGATTATGGAGGGGTCATTCATTTAGACTGTAACTGTAACTGTTATGTACAAGTTTACATGTTGTAAATATGTTTAAATACGCTTTGAACAGAATATGGCTTGTTTTGTGTGCTTGTGTTTGGACTCTTTTAAAATCCTTGGTTTTGTCTGTTAAATCTATGCAGATCTTTAGTTTGGAGGTGAAACGATGGCTGGGGCTGTGGCTATGGCGTCTGTCATGGAGGATTTTGATGGTCAGGTATGTGTCATGAAAAGTTGGTATGCTGATTTTTCTGTTCAAAACACATTAGATGATTTTCAGCAGTTGACGTTATTGCTCTGTTTCTCCAGCCTTGCAAGAAATTGAGGAAGGATGGTGATGCACCATCTGTCAGAACTATTACTAACTACTTTATGCCCAAGCCTGTGGAGAAACCGTTCTCACCGCCACGGTCAAACAACATTATGGACTACTTTAAGAGGACCTCACCTGCACAAGAAATTAAAAGCTGCAATCTTGTCGCTAAAGAAAACTCCCCGCAACCTTCAGAGCAGGCAAGTCGTGAAATCCCCGGGAAACCTGTGAGAGGACAGGGGCAGAAGCGAACCAGGAAGGCCAAAGACAGCAAGAAGGCTAAAGAGGAGGATGCACAGGTGGTCACAGATGACGTTGTCTTCATAGAAAGTCCCAGTGAATCAGCTGTAAAGGAAAGCGATAATGCTGTCCTTCCGGCTCAAGAATCTGATGTGAGGAAAAATGCTGGTGAGGCTGATCCAGATGTCATGATGATTGCAGAAAGTTCTGAACAAAAACCCTTGTTAAACCAAAGCAGGAGGAAAGACTGTGCAAACAGAAAATCTGCTGTGAGGAGAAACCGAAAGGCTAAAGCTGGTTGTGAAGAGACTAAGGAATGTGATGCAGATGCTCAGGAGCCTGTATGTGAGACTCAATTGGACGAAAGTGCAGAAAAGAAAAGCAGCACAGTCACAATCTCATTTAAAGACTTCTTGCAGAATCAAAGTCAAGAGGAGGAGGAGAGCATTGCGATTCCCAAAACTGACACCACAGATGCATTAAGTGAAGGCAACCTCTGTAATGATCAGAGTGATTCCGCAATCGGTCCTCTACAGGTGTCTCCCCGAACTCTCACGGTTCAAGTTGAAGTGCATCCCATTTCACCTGAGTCGGTCAAAGTTGCCAAGGAGTTAAAAGTCGCGTCTATTTTTAGTAAAAATAAAAAAAGTCAATCAAAAGAAGACAAGAGTTTGTCTGATCCTCTCCCGGAGGTTAAACTGGATGTATTGCCTGACCTCAAAAGGAAGTCTAACGTTGTTCTTCTTGAGGAAGAACTGGAGCTTGATGTGGTGGAGTCCAGCCCTAATCCTAAAAGCACTGAGGCAGAGAGAAAGCAGTTTATGAATGCCTTTAAGCAGCCTAGTCTTGATGGTTTTAAAAGCAAAACCAACAAGGGCCAGAGCAAGCAGAACCAGGTTCAAGAGAAAGCCAAGGATGCAGCAGACAAACAACATGAAGAAAAATCTCTTGAGAACAAAACTGAAGAAAAATCTCTTGAGAGCAAACCTGAAGCGACCAGCTCGGAGCAGTGCGAAGAACAGAAGAGTGACAAAAAGAAGCGAGTTAGGAAATCTGGGAAGAAGGGGCAAGCTAAGAAAGCTGAAGTTGCAACTCCAAAACCTGAAGAAGCTCCTGCAGAAATAGAGGTTGACAAAGACAGTAGCCAAGCTGAAAATGACAACAGTGAAAAGGGTGTCAGAGAGCTGAGGAGGTCGACCAGAGAGCTTTCACGTAGACAGTCGGCCGCTGTGCTTAATACTGCTTCACAGAAGAAAGAGAGGCAAGAGGACACGGTAAAAGATGGTGATGAGACCCAAAATACAGCCTCTCCCTCTCTGGCCTCTACCCCAAAAGCACAAAGGCCCAAAAGAGGCATGTTTAGAGCTGAAATGCTCTGCCCGTCGGACATCAAAGGCAGCCCTATCAGGTGAGGTTCACTTTTTAATTTTCTATTTTAATTTTTTTGTGTGTGTTTGTGTGTGTGTGAAGCACATTACATGAGACAATAAATCATACATTTTATTTGATAGGATGAGAATCACCAGAGTATTTCCATCCTCTGCTACAAAAGCTGGTGATTTTGAAATATCAAGTCCTCTCTCAACACAGGTAACTAACATTTATGGTGTATGTACATTGTAGAAAATAATGTTCTGAAATATTTTACATTTTCAAAAAATGTCGTTCAAAAGTTTGGGATCAGTAAGATTTTTAATGTGTTTTTTTTTTTTTTTAAGAAGACTTGCGCTCATCAAGGCTGTGTGATTAAAAATAAGAAAAAAATGCAATATTGTGAAATATTATTGTAATTTTAAAATAATGTTTTTCCGTTTTAATATACTTTAAAATAAAATTTATTCCTGTGATGCAACGCTGAATTTTCAGCATCATTACTCCAGTCTTCACTGTCACATGATCCTTCAGAAATCTTTTTAATATGATTTAATATCACTGTTGGAAACGCTTGTGCAGTTTAATATTTTTTTCTGGAACCTGTGATACTTTTTTCAGGATTCCTTGAAAAAATGTTAAAAGAACATTTATTTAAAATTGAATTCTTCTGTAACAATATACACTATCGTTCAAAGTTTGGCCTCAGTACATTATTGTTGTTATTATTATTGTTGTTGTTATTATTATTATTATATTTTTAAAGAAATTAATAATTATTCAGCTAGGATGTGTTAAATTGATAAAAAGTGATAGTAAAGACTTACACTGTTGGAAAAGATTTCTATTTTGAATAAATGCTGTTCTTTTTAACTTTTAATTAATAATCAAAATAATTAAATAATCCTACAAAAAAAGTATCACAGGTTCTAAAAAAATATTAAGCAGCACAACTGTTTCCAAAACTAAAAATAAATGAGCATATTAGAATGATTTCTGAAGGATCATGTGACACTGAAAACTGGAGTAATGATGAGGAAAATTTAGCTTTGCATCACAATAATAAATTATATTTTAAGGTATATTAAAATAGAAAACTGTTATTTTAAATTTCAATAGTGTTTCATAATATTACTTATTTGTATTCTTGATCAAATAAATGGAACTTTGAGCATAAGAAACTTCTTTAAAAAACATTAAAAATCTTACTACTCCCAGACTTTTGAACAGCAGTGTATATGAGTGTTCACTTATGTACACTGTGTATGTAGGTGTTTTTATATTAATTTAAATTAATTTATTATTAATTTAAATTTAAATTTATTTATAAATTAATTTATAAGAAGTTTGTGTCATCTAAATGAAATAATAATTATATTTCATTAATTAAAAAATTGTCATTAGCAGTTGTTTTAAGATTGAAGATTACTCACAAAAACTTTTATTTGTTAGGAATTAAATGCTGTTAAAAAAAGAAAACAAGCTAGAAAGCTGGTGCAGAAAGCCAAAGCTCTTCAGCAAAGTAAAAAAGACACTAAAAAGGAAAAAGACACTGTACGACGCTCCACGAGATGCAAAGAGTCCATCGTAAATTACTGTGAAGATGAGGTAAGGTAGTGGGTGTGTTATAAGTGAACTGGTGTAAATGTTTTATACTTAAATGAACTGCTGCTAAAAGTTCTTCTTTCATTTATATTATTTATATAATGTCTTTATGTTAGGATTCTGTAGTGTTTTTGGAGGAAAGCAAAAGCACTCCAGTCACCTCGCAGGAAAGTGACAAAAGCCAGAAGAAGCTTCGCAGTCTGAATGAAGTTTTGGGTAAAAATGCATCTCAAAATAAATCATCCAAGACTCCTGCAGGTACGTTACACGGAAACAAATGGTTAAAATTAATTTAACACCTGCTTTTATATCTAAAATTTTTATATTTGTGCCAGCATGGAGTCATTGGAAAAAAAAAAAATGCGCTGATGTCTGTTTACTACTTTTTCAGCTTCTAAAGTGGCTCCTCTGTTTGGTGAGAAAAAAGCTCAGAGACCGCCGGTTGTCATCTCCATTTTTGACGATAGCAGGTATTACGCCAATGATAACAGACAGTAATTGAGTTGGCAAATGCTTTTTATTTGTCATCAGTGTTAAGCTCTAATAAATGCCTTTCTCCCAAAACTCAACCCTGTCAGTCGAGAGGCATCAGAGAACTCGCAAGATGATGAGCAGTTCAGAGCAAAGAGAGAATTTCTGAAGAGCGGCCTTCCGGAGTCCTTCAAAAAGCAGATTGCAAAGACAGCAGCCAGCCGTGAGGCTTACAGTCAGGCTTGTGCTTCCTTCCAGACAGTGGTTCATGTCCAGCAGAGGGCCGCAGGTAAGCTGACAGGTGTTCTCTGGATTGTGTTATCTATTTGTGTGTGTTTGAGACTAATGTGCTCATTTCTGTCCATCACAGATTGTTCTGTTTGGAACCTCCAGTGGCCTACGAATCCCTTTCTGAGTTGTTTGAAGGAGTCGTATAATTTACCATCTGTACCGCTGATGTCTTTGGAGAAGTCTTTAGGTTATACTACAGTTCCTGCTAAAAGAGCTGTTGGCAATCAGGTTGGTAATCTTTTGTTGAAAATTGTTAGATTTGTGTGTTTTGCTTTTTTTATGCAAACTGTTTCATTGTTTGTTTATATACATTATTGTTCAAAAGTTTAGGGTCTGTAAAATATTTTATTCTGAATGAAATTGATACTTTTAATCAGCAAGAATGCATTAAATTGACCAAAAAGATATACTTGTATGCATTTAAAAATGCAAAAAAAGTGCTGCTGGGGTGTAAAAATCCATGAATCGGTGCTCTTTGAATGCAGGGTTGTTTTGTGACATTGAAATAGTCATAAATCCAAAGCACTCGTGTGAAAAAATATAAAAAGCCATTATACACATGACAGTTCATCACATGACATAGTCACCGGAACAGTAGTTGTAACTTGTATTTTATAATTTAGATATCCTGTTGTCGAAGATCTGAGTTTTCTGAGCCAATCAGACAGCATCTTTTGGAGGAGATGAAAATCTCCAATCCCTCCTTCCCTCATCAACGCTTTTTTACACGGTTTCTTAAGAGACGTGAAGACTACATCCTCCAGGCCTCTGCCTCAGGTGACTGAAAAATACAATTAAACTTAATTTTTTGTTTTGGTTACAGTAAGATAAGCAAGTAAGTGCATTCATAAGGAGACTTGTATCCCGGAATGATTGACAGACTGATTGCATATTCCTTTCATTTGTATGATTATCTGTAGAACCTGAAGGTGAGTCTAAGGTGTCCTGCCCTGCTGGATCATCTGATGGCGTCGGAAGGAAACGGAAGCGAGTGGATGAAGGAGAGGCAACAGGAAAAGTGGGTAAAAAACCAAAGTCCAATCACACAGAAGGGGATGTCATAGTGATTGAAGAAAGTCCACCATCAGGAGGTCAGGCAGCGAAGAGTGTCTCTGGCAGAAGTCGAAGAGGTCGATCGCTAAGACAAAAGCAGAAAGAAGAGCGCAAGTCGGCAGAGTTGATCTCACCTGTGGGAAAACAAAATGATGCTGTAATTATAGTAGATCCGCCTGTCCCAGAAACTTCAAGCACAGGAGGTGAACATTAAATACATTTTTAGACAATCTTTTCACCCTCTAAAATGTTTTCTTCCTCTCAAAGCCTGCTTGAAAAAAATGTTTAACCTTGCACTGCTTCATTAGAAAACATGAATTAAAAATGAACAAAAGTACAAAAGTTTGGGGGTTTTAAAAGAAGTTTCTTATTCTCATTAAGGCTGCATTTGTTTGATAGAAAATACAGTAAAATCTAATGTTACAAAGTATTATAAAAAATTATTACAATTTAAAATGTTCACTGTTTGAATATACTCTAAACTGTAATTTATTCGTGTGATGCACGGCTGAATTTTCAGCACCATTACTCCAGTCTTCAGTCTCACATGATCCTTCAGAAATCATTCTAATATGCTGATTTGCTGCTCAGAAAAACTTTTCTTATTATTTTCAAAGTTAAAGGCAACTACTGTTTAATATTTTTGTGGAAGCCATGATCCATTTTTTAGGATTCTTTGAATAGAGCATTCAAAAGAACAGAATTTATTCGGAATATAATTTTTTTTTTTGTAATATTATAAAAGTTTTTGTCAAAAGTCTGCTGTCACTGTTGATCAAATTAATGCATCCTTGCTGAATAAAACTGTTAATTTATTAACAAAAAAAAATATTCTTGCCAACCCCAAACTTTTGAACGGTAGTGTATTTATAACATAGTTGGTATTTGTTTGTCAGTGATACCTTATGTATTGAACCTAAGGTGTTATGAAATATTTCCATTACGTTTTACATTTTCGTTTCTAGATCGAGTGAAAGAGGACGTGCTTTGGACAGAGAAATATCAACCGCAGCATTCGAGTGAAGTAATCGGGAATATGGAGTCTATCCGGCGGCTACACAGGTTATTATGCCGTCTAGCTTAGTCAAAGATAGTGAAAGATCCCATTCACTAATCAACATGTCAGTAATGAATATAATTTTTTTTTTTCTCTTAAATTTCTACTGTTAGCTGGCTGAAAGAGTGGAAGTTGAGAGCTGACCGGGAAGAGAAGAGGAAACAGCAGGAAAAGAAGCAAGAGGAGGACAGTAATGGTATATAAAGATGCTAAATGACACCGTACTAGCTGTTTTGTTTGTCATATTCAAAATTCATAGTCTTATCTTTATTTCTGTCCAGACTCCTGGCTCATAGGTGAAGGCCTGGATGAGACAGAAGATCTTTTGTGTAACACACTTCTTATCACTGGACCCACTGGAGTGGGCAAGACTGCTGCAGTCTATGCCTGTGCGCAGGAACTTGGATTCAAGGTGTGGTTGACTTTTTAATTCACTTTGTTATTAGGGATTGTCTAGTGTCGTTCAAAAAAAAAAGGAAAGAATGTCTACTAACACTATTGGTTTTCTCTCTCAAGGTATTTGAGGTGAACTCCTCGTCTCAAAGGAGTGGTCGTCAGATCTTGTCCCAGCTGAAGGAAGCTACTCAGTCCCACCAGGTGGACATCCAGGGTGTCAACGCTCAAAAACCATCCTACTTCAGCAATTATAGCAGCAACAGCATTACCATCAAACCTGGCAACTCTCCCAGTATAAATTTTTCTTCCTTGATGATAATAACAATACAATATATACTCTGCAAGACTTCTGAGTTCTCAATGTCTTTCCTAATCACAGGGAAGTTGAACTCTCCCAGAAGGGTTGTATCATCGCCCAGGAAGCCTCCTCAGTCTCCTCGAAGTGCTTCATCCAGAAGAGGAGGCTTAGCTCCGACATCTCTGGCCAGTTTCTTCAAAGCAGGTGGAAGGCCCACTGGCAAAGAAGCAAACAGTCAGGACAAGAAAACACAACCTGGTAAAAATCCAGAATCCAGTGATCAAAGTCAAGTGTTGCCACACACAAATAATGAATTGATATTGACATATTGTGAGCCATATTTACACATGTTTTTTCATGCTTCATATTTGAGACCTTTCAATGGCATTTCTTGTTTTCCTCTACATGCTAATGTACTGCTCAAGTAACATTTCCTATTATTATCAATGTTGAAAACAGATGTGATGCTTAATATTTTGGAACCATGGTTGTTCATTGTTTGTTAATTCACAGTGCATTAAGTAATGTTCATAAACACAACTTGTGATTTTAATAATGCATTAGTAAGTGCTGAAATTAACATCAGCTAAGATAAATAAATGCTGCAGAATTATTGGTTGTTCTAAGTTCATGTTAACTAGTGAACCTTATTGTAAAGTGTTACTGGAAATTGTTTTTCCAAAGCTTCATGTTTTAGATTTTTATATGGCATTTCTTGTTGTCCCTTAGTCTTAAAAGCATGCCCGAAAAAGTCTGCCAAAGCAAAAGAGGCTGATAGCAAAGAGAGCCCCAGTGGAACATCAGCGGGCACCAAGATCTCCACTGAAGACCAGGACAAGAGGACTGCCACATCCCTCATCTTATTCGAGGAGGTGGACATCATATTTGACGATGATGCTGGATTTCTGGCTGCAATAAAACACTTCATGACTACAACCAAGAGACCAGTCATTCTAACAACCAGTGGTGAGTGAAGTTGGCAGTGAACAGAAAGTTACAGTGTATTCATACAGTGTCATCATTTAGTCATCATGGGGCTTGTTTTTTGCACAGATCAAACCTTTGGTGCTACCTTTGATGGCTACTTTGAGGAGATCCATTTCAAATCTCCTTCAGTGGTAAGTACACTTAATTTTTTTTCTCCTTTGCAATAAAAACTGTTTTCTTTTGTGTTGTGTCTGGTTTGTGACAGTCAACACTTTGAACGTTTCCAGGCTGATGTGTCCAGTTACCTCCAGCTGCTGTGTCTGGCAGAAAACATGAGAACAGACACTAAGGATCTGTCCTGTCTGCTGGACTGGAACAGGTGTGATATTCGTCAAAGCCTCCTGCACCTGCAATTCTGGGCCTGCAGTGGAGGTGGACAGCAGGTGCATCGACCTTTCCCTTCCTCAGGTAAAGATACAACTGACTCTGAAAAGTACAATATGAACTCTTGGTTGAGTATCATAATATGTGAATATACTTATCAAGAACTTGTTTAACACTGTAGAGCTCAAAAGGGACATTCACCATCAGTCTGTCAAAGCTCAGGATGTTAATGAGGATAAAATACCACCCTGCCACACTGCATGTACAGAGAGTTTGCTGGGGGTCCAAAATATGGAAACAGAAAATATTGCAGATTTGCTGCTAAAGGTGAGTGTTTGAGAACAGCTCTGCTTAATTTTTCAAGATTTTTATACCTTATTTATATACTTGGCAGTTTTAGTTTATTATTCAAATTTGGCTGTGTGGTTAAAAACACATTTGTCTGTGGTGTAACAAACTCAAAACGCATGCAGTTGAGGTCAAACGTCTACATAAACCTAAAAGAATCTGCATAGTGTTAATTAATTTACCAAAATAAGAGGGATCATACAAAATGGATGTAATTTTTTATTTACTACTGACCCGGATAAGATATTTCACATAAAAGATGTTTACATATAGTCCACGAGAAAATATTTGAGTTTATAAAGATTACCCTGTTCAAAAGTTTACATACACTTGATTCTTAATACTGTGTTGTTACCTGAATGATCCACAGCTGTGTTTTTTTTTTTTTTGTTTAATGATAGTTGTTCATGAGTCCCTTGTTTGTCCTGAATAGTTAAACTGCCTGCTGCTCTTCAGAAAAATCCTTCAGGGACCACAAATTCTTTGGTTTTTCAGCATTTTTGTGTGTTTGAACCCTTTCCCACAATCACTGTATGATTTTGAGATCCATCTTTTCACACTGAAGACAACTGAGGGACTCATTTGCAACTATTGCAGAAGGTTCAAACACTCACTGATGCTCCAGAAGGAAAAACAATGCATTAAGAGCTGGGGGGGTGAAAACTTTTGAACAGAATGAAGATGCTTACTTTTTTTTTTTTTTTTGCCTAAGTCTTTTTTTTTTTTTTTCACATTTAGTACTGCCTTTCAGAAGCTACGGAAGATACTTACATATTTCCCAAAAGACAAAATAAGTTAAATTTGCCCTGATCTTCAAGTTCAAAAAGTTTTCACTCCCAGCTATAATGCATTGCGTTTCCTTCTGGAGCATCAGTAAGCGTTTGAACCTTCTGTAATAGTTGCATACGAGTCCCTCAGTTGTCCTCAGTGTGAAAAGATGGATCTCAAAATCATACAGTCATTGTTGGAAAGGG